>JAWMAR010003379.1:0-45329 GCA_036785375.1 Leucoraja ocellata | reverse complement strand
TTCAAAGTGTATAGATACATGATAAGCCAATAACGTTCAGTGCAAGGCAGACAAAAATGCTGGAGAAACGCAGCGGGTGAGGCAGCATCTATGGGGCAAAGGAATAGGCAACGTTTTGGGTCGAGACCCTTCTTCAGACTGATGTCTGGGGGGAGGGGGGGGGGGGGGGAAGAGGAAAGGAAAAGGCGGTGACAGTGAACTGTGTGAGAGCTGGGAAGGAGGGAGAAAGGAGGGACTACCTGAAATTGGAGGTCAATGTTCATACCGCTGGGGTGTAAACTGCCCAAACGAAATATGAGGGGCTGCTCCTCCAATTTGCGGTGGGACACACTCTGGCCATGGAGGAGGCCCAGGACAGAAAGGTCGGAATGGGAGGGGGAGTTGAAGTGCCGAGACACCGGGAGATCAGGTTGCTTAATGCGAACAGAGCGGAGGAGTTAGGTGAAGCGATCGCCAAGCCTACGCTTGGTCTCACCGATGTAGAGCAGTTGACACCTAGAGCAGCGGATGCAATAGATGAGGTTGGAGGAGGTGCAGGTGAACCTCTGCCTCACCTTGGGTCCTTGGATGGAGTCGAGGGGGGACTTTTAGTGCAAGGTAAAGTCCGATCAAAGATAGTCCGAGGATCGATGAGGTAGGTAGTAGTTGAGTGCGGTGGATAGGAATGGCCAGAGGTTGGGGAACCCCCCGTGGACATGCTGGGTTAGATGCCAGGCATGGATCGCCCTGGGACGGGAGGCTGTTGGAGGGTGGCGGCTTCCCATGGGCAGACGGAGCAGGGGCGAGCGGAGGGGGGGGGTGGTGGGGCAGGATTGGAGAGGGTGGCAGCAGGGTGGGGCTGATTGCGAGGGGTGGGGGTGCAGGGTGCAGATGGAAGGGGGGGGGGGGGAGTGTGGTTGGACATGTGGGTTGAGATAGACCATGGTGGGTGGGGGTGGATAACGAGGGACGGGTGAGGAGGGAGGGGGTGGGGCTGGTGAAAGGTGTGGGAGAGGTGTAGGGATGAAGGGCCTGGGATTGGGAGGGGAGGAGAGGGAATGGGATTGGAGGAGGGGAGGGAAGGTCTTGTGCCCCAGAGCCCAGCCTGGCACTAACGGTGCCTTCACTCCCCCCGCAGAGCCTGGAGTCCTTGTCCGGAGCCTGCAGAACCTCCATCCTGTTCCTGCGCAGCACCAGGCACCAGCTGGAGGCAAAGAGGCTTCCCCACACGCTGGAGGTAACGCCGGGGGGTCACACCCTCACCGGGACCCTGCCCGCCCCACGCGCACTCCGAACGGGGTCACCTTCTCCAATACACAGTCTGACCCCACCCCCCCCCCCCCCCTGCATCTCCTCTCCCCTCCCACGTCCCACACCGGGAACGGGGTTCCCTCCCCAACACACGACCCTGATCCCTTCATCGGTCACACTCACCCCCCCTCCCCCTGGCCCGGCCGACACACTCGGGACAGTGTCCCCCTCTCCAATACACGGCCCACTCCCCTCCCCAATACTGAAACCCCCCCCCCCCCCCACCTCATCACACACTATCAAACGCCCCCACCCAATACTGGACCTCCCCCCCCCCTTCCCACACTGTCAGACCCCCTCCGCTATACTGGACTCCCCCTCCCCCCACACTGTCAGACCCCTTCCCCAATACTGCCCCCCCGTCACACACTCTCAGACCCCCTCCCCAATAATGGACCCCCCGTCACACACTGTCAGATCCCCTCCCCAATACTGGACCTCCCCTCCCCTCATCACACACTGTCAGACCCCCCCACCCAATACTGGACAACCCCCCCCCCCTTCACACACTCTCAGAGACCCCCTCCCTATACTGGTCTCCCCCCTCCCCCACACTATCAGACCCCTCCCCAATACAGGATCCCCCGTCACACACTCTCAGACCCCCTCCCCAATACTGGATCCCCCCCCCCACTTCCCACACTGTCAGACCCCCTCCCCAATACTGGATCTTCCCCCCCCAGTCACAAACGGTAAGACTCTCTCCCCAATACACAGCCTGATCTCTTTCTCCCGATCCCACACATTCCCCGTCACACAGTCTCAGTCCCCTCTCCAATACCAGACACACAGCTTGTTTCCTTTACCCGATCCCACATGCTCCTCTCTCACACAGTCTGACCCCTCCCCAACACGGCGGGGGGGGGGGCTGCGTATTCACCTGTGACTGTGCGTTGTTCCACCTGCTATTTATTACAGGAGGTTGCCGTACTGATCGAGGAGGATCAGACGTCAATGAGACAGGTCCTGCAGGACACTCGGGTTAACGGGGGCTGCAGCAGGAAGGGGCCGCCATCCTGGGCAAGCTCAAGAGGGGAGATGGCTACCAACTCAGAGGACTACAGGTAACTCCCCCTCTCCCGGGGTTTATCCTCCCATGCGAGGGCTGGTGTAGTACCTGCTGCCGGAGGAGGATATCAGTGCCATTGTGCGGCACGTGTTCAGCCATAACTAATGTCTCCAGTTATAGTGGGACAGAGTGATACAGTGTGGAAACTGACCCATCAGTCCAACTTACCCACACCGCCTAACATGCCCCGTCTACACTAGTCCCACTTGCCTGCCCTTGGTCCATATCCCTCCAAACATGTCCTATCCATGCACCTGCCCAGATGTTTCTTAAATTCTCACTTCTAGGCTAAGATGGCATTGGTGCAATAGCTTATATATATTTTAGGCTAATATGCAATTTCTTAATGTATCTTAATGTATCTTTGTAATTCTTTGTACTGTTTGATGTGTATATGGACCTGTGTCTGAAATAAATAATAATTTAATTAAAATAATAATAGTCCCAGCCTCAACTACCTCCTCTGGCAGCTCGTTCCATTCACCCACCACCCTTTGTGTAAAAAAGTTACCCCTCAGATTCCTATCAAATCTTTTGCCCTTCACCTTAAACCTGTGTCCTCTGGTCCTCGATTCCCCTCCTCTGGGCAAGAGACTCTGTGCGTCTACCCGACCTATTCCTCTCATGATTTTGTACACCTCTATAAGATCACCCCTCATCCCCTTGCGCTGCCAGGAATAGAGTCCCAGCCCTGCTCATCCGCTCCCTACAGCTCAGACCCTCGAGTCCACACCAACACGCGACAGATCTTGGATGGACTGACAAAATGGTTGCCTCAGCGCACTGGCCACCCCAACATAAAACATTTGCCTCGGTGCCGTCAGCAAAACCCTGTGAAAAGAAAAACATGTGAAGCAATTGCCCAATGGCGAGACCGCTTCTCACAAGTTCACAATTTATAGGAGTAGAATGAGTCCATTCGGCCCATCGAGTCGACTCCACCATTCACTCATGTCTGATCTCTGCCTCCTAATCCAATTTTCTTGCCCTCTACCCATAACCAATGACATCCATTCTAATCAAGAAATTGTCTATCTCTGCCTTAAAAATATCCACTGGCCTGGCCTCCACTGCCCTCTGTGGCATTGAGTTCCACAGATTAACTACCCTCTGACTAAAGAAGTTTTTCCTCAACTCCTTTTTAAAAGAGCGCCCTTTAATTCTGAGGCTGTGCCCTCTGGTCCTAGACTCTCCCACCAGTGGAAACATCCTCTCCACATCCATTCTATCTATGCCTTTCATTATTCTGTAAGTTTCAATGAGGTCCCCCCCCCTCAACCTTCTAAACTCCAGCGAGTACAGGCCCAGGGCTGGCAAACGCTCATCATATGTTAACCCACTCATTCCTGGAATCTTTCTTGTTAACCTCCCCTGGACCCTCTCCAGAGCCGGCACATCCACTCTCAGATATGGGGCCTGTACTCCAAATGCTTAGTGTGTCAGGCAGCATCTCTGGAGAAAGGGAATAGGTGACGTTTTGGATCGAGACCCTCCTTCCGACATTATTCTAGTTTATTGTCACGTGTACCCAAGGTACAGTGAAAAGTTGTTTAGTCGACACGAAGTACATTCCAAAGATGTGCATGTTTGTAGGTTAATTGGCTTTGGTAAGCTGTAAAATAAATTGTCCGCAGCGTGTAGCCTAGCGATCCAGGTGCTCCAGTTTCCTCCCACAGTCCAAAGACGTACAAGCTTGCAGGTTAAGAGTCAAGTCAAGAGTCAAGAGTCAAGAGTCAAGAGTCAATTTAATTGTCATTTGGACCCCTGGAGGTCCAAACGAAATGCCGTTTCTGCAGCCATACATTACACACAAATAGACCCCAGACACAACATAATTACATTTTACATAAACAACGTAAACTACCATTTACCTCATAATTGCCTTCAGTAAAGATTGTAAATTGTCCCTATTGTGTGGGAAAGTGCTAGTGTCTGGGGATCGCTGATCGCTGGCTCCACCGTTATGACACTGTTACGCCCCAACGTATAGACTGCATCTGCACTTCACGCTGCCTCGGCAAGGCCAGCAGCATAACCAAGGACCAGTCTCACCCCGGTCACTCCCTCTTCTCCCCTCTCCCATCAAGCAAGAGGTACAAAGTGTGACAACGCACAGCTCCAGATTCAGGGACAGTTTCTTTCCAGCTGTGATCAGGCAAACTCTAAACCAAACTGAACCATCCTATCAACAACTGGAGAGCTGTCCTGAACTACCATTGACCTCATTGACGACCTTCGGACTATCATTAATCGGACTTTATTATGCGCTAGAGACCGGTCCTGAGCTACCATCTACCTCATTGGAGACCCTTGGTCTATCTTTAATCGGACTTTACTGGACTATATCTTGACCTAAACGTTATTCCCTTTTTCCTGGATCTGCACACAGTGGACGGCTCAATTGTAATCATGTGCAGTCTTTCCCTCTGACTGGTTAGCATGCAACAGCTGCTTTTCACCGTACCTCGGTACACGTGACAATAAACTCAACTAAACTCTATCCAGCACTTTCACTAGTTGGTAAGTTTCAATGAGGTCCCCCTCCCTCATCCTTCTAAACTCCAGCGAGTACAGGCCCAGTGCCGACAAACACTCATCGTATCTTTGAGGGGGAAAAGATTTAATAGGAACAGGAGGGGCAAGGTTGTGGGTGTATGGAGCGAGCTGCCGGAGGAGTTAGCTGAGGCAGGGACTATCGCAACAAAAAGCTTTTTACTGTCTCTTGGCAATAAACTAAAACTCTGGAGACTGTTTCTCCTCCCCTCTCTCTGTCTCTCCCTCTCTCTGTCTCTCCCTCTCTCCGTCACTCTCTCTCTCCCCCTCTCTCTGTCTCTGTCTGTCTCTCCCTCTCTCTGTCTCTCTCTCTCCCCCCTCTCTCTGTCTCTCCCTCTCTCTCTCTGTCTCTCTCTCTCTCTGTGTCAATCTCCCTCTCCCTCTCTCCACACGTTGTCCTGCCTGTTTGAGACCTCGCGCTCCTCTCACAATGCTGCTGATTATTCCGCCCACCTCTCCCTCCCTCTCTGTCCTGGCGGGCTTTCAGCTGGGCAGCGTCGGGGTCCCACCTCCTCCCCGCTCGCTGCCTTTGAAGCCGTGCCGTTGGACAGCGGCGTTCCGGTCCCATGCCATCCGTGTGATCCGTAGGGGCGGGGGGGTGGGTCAGGTCCTGGCCCCAGGCAGCTGGCAGCGGCCACACATTCTTTCTCCTGTTGTTTTCGAGCAGCCTTGTTCCATTAACCCTTTATCAGACCGGTCGATCAGCGATTAAAGATGCGGGCACAAAACGCTGGAGCAGCCCGACCCCGCTGAGTTACTTCACCACTTTGTGTCACCCAGTCATGAAGTGACACAGTGTGGAAACAGGCCCCTTGGCCCAACTCGACCACACCGGCCAACAATGTGTTTAACAAGGAACTGCAGATGCTGGACAATCGCAGGTAGACACAAGTGCCGGAGAAACTCAGCGGGTGCAGCAGCATCTATGGAGCGAGGGAAATAGGCAACGTTTCAGGCCGAAACCCTTCCTCAGACTGATGCAGGGCTTGTGGCAGGGAATTCCACAAATTCACAACTCTCTCGGTGAAAACGTTTTTTCTCACATCAGTCTTAAATGGCCTCCCCTTTATTCTAAGACTATGTGGCCCCTGTTTTCTGGACGTAATGAATGAATGAATGAAAACTTTATTGTCATTCAGATATACACCTAGACACAATGAATGAATGAATGAAAACTTTATTGTCATTCAGATATACACCTAGACACAGTGCACCTTGAACGAAATTTTGTTGCATTTGACTCTCCAAAATCAGGTAATAGTAAAAAGTGCTAGGTGCGTCCATAAAAATGCCTCATGTGCATGGTTCTGTAAAATAAATATATATACAAGTTTTTAAAAAGTGTCGATATTTAAAAAGTTCTAGCCTCGGTTTTGTTGATTGTTCAGTAATCTTATGGCCTGGGGGATGAAGCTGTTGCAGAACCTGGTTGTCCCGCTCTTCATGCTGCGGTACCTCCTCCCAGAGTTAGATAACGTCCCAACTCCCAAGATAACGTCCAGTAAAGTCCGATTAAAGATGTGTGAGTGAGTGAGAGAGTGAGAGAGAGAGATTGTGTGTGTGAGTGTGTGTATGTGAGAGAGAGGTCGTGTCTGTCTGTGTGTGAGTGTGTGTCTGTTTGTATGTACTTTGCACATTCTCCCTGCAACCCTGCAGGTTTTCCCCCTGTTTCCGCCCACATCCCAAAGGTGTGTAGGCCGGTCAGTTAATCAGCCGCTGGGAATTACCCCCCCCATCCTGGTGCATGTGACACGGGCAGAACCAGTCGGTGGGAATGTCAAGTCAAGAGAGTTTATTGTCATGTATCCCAGATAGGACAATGAAATTCTTCCTTGCACAACAGAGTATTGTTAGCATAAATACAGAGCAGTTCAGTGTGTCTATATAGCATAGACCATATATACACACACATAAATAAACAGATAAAGTGCAATAGGCTGTTATAGTTCAGAGTTAATTTGATGGCGAGTTTAATAGGCTGATGGCTGTGGGGAAGAATCTGTTCCTGAACCTGGATGTTGCAGATTTCAGGATCCTGTACCTTCTACCTGATGGCAGCGGAGAGATGAGTGTGTGGCCAGGACGGTGTGGGTCCTTGATGAAGTTGGCAGCCTTTTTGAGGCAACGACTGCGATAGATCCCTTCGATGGTGGGGAGGTCAGAGCCAATGATGGACTGGGCAGTGGTTACAACTTTCTGCAGTCTTTATGAGAAAGGATAAGTTGTAGCGTACAGGGAAATAAGGAGAGGTGGGGGGAGGGAGTGTGACTCCCTGCGAGCTGGCGTGGAGCCGATGGGCCGAACGGTCTCTTCCTCTGACTGGATAGGGCAGGTTTAAAGGGACATGGGCCAAACGCAGGCAGGTGGGACTAGTGGAGATGGGACATGTTGGGCGGCGTGGGCAAGTTGGGCCTGTTTCCGCACTGTGGGACTCTACGACTGATATCCGTGTTCTGGATTATTGCCAGGGATGCCATGAAGACAACCTGTGCCCTCTACGACCAGGTGGACGAGGAGGTCCACCGCCTGGTCCAGGTGTCCAACCAGCGCCTGAAGGATCTGGAGAGCCTGGCGCAGTTCTGGTGGTTTGAAGACCAGTTTCGAGAGGTAGGGGCCAGGGCAGGAACGCGGGCTGTTAAACCTCGACTGGTCGGTGAACCGTTCTCAACGATGCTGGGGGTTCCAGGCCATTCTCCCTGGGCAGAGATACCAACGGGGGCAAACTTGGATACTGTATACTGGAGATAGGATGTAGATGCATTTGTAAAGGCAAGGCTTTAATAGGGATAGAGAACAAAGAGGGACCCGGCGTGGGGAAGGGGGGATGGGGGGGGCGCAGCGAACAACGAGGGCTATTGGGGGTCGACATTGAACGCCCTTTACGTAGTGACTCTTTGCATACTTGTGTATGGTCGGCAAAACAAAGCATCTCACTGTGACTTGTCACACGTCATATTAAAGTATCATTCAACTTTGAAACGGTGACCAAGAAGATTTACGACAGTTCAACAGACAATAGGTGCAGGAGTCGGCCATTCGGCCCTTCGAGCCAGCACCGCCATTCAATGTGATCATGGCTGATCATCCCCAATCAGTACCCCGTTCCTGCCTTCTCCCCATATCCCCTGACTCCTCTATCTTTAAGAGCTCTCTCTTGAAAGTATCCAGTGAACCGGCCTCCACCGCCCTCCGAGGCAGAGAATTCCACAGATTCACAATTCTCTGTAAAAACAAAAGTGTTTCCTCGTCTCCGTTCTAAATGGCTTACCTCTTATTCTTAAACTGTGTGGCCCCTGGTTCTGGACTCCCCCACATCGGGAACATGTTTCCTGCCTCTAACGTGTCCAAACCCTTAATAATCTTATATGTTTCAATAAGATGCCCTCTCATCCTTCGAACCTCCAGAATGTACAAGCCCAGCCACTCCATTCTCTCAGCATATGACGGTCCCACCATCCCGGGGAAGTTCAGTAGATGTTGTCTATCTGGAGACATGTGCTGGAGGAACTGAAGATGGGCCCGACCCGAATCATCGCCTGTCCATTCCCTCCACAGATGCTGCCTGACCCACTGAGTTCCTCCAGAGGTTTGTGTGCTGTCTTTGACAAGATACCACACAGAAGGCCGGCATCACGGAGTCCAAAGTGAACTAGCCAACTGTATTAAAAAAATACACAAAATGCTGAAATAACTCAGCGGGTCAGGCAGCGTCTGTGGAGAACATGGAGAGATGAGGTCTCGGGTCAGCACCCTTCTTCAGACTTCATCGCAGGCTCCACCATCCCAGTCTTTAGGGGAAGAGCAGAGCCTGCTCAGTGGCTCCCCCCCTGATCGTGGCCCACTGGGTCTTCATGCATCTGACGGCGAGGGTCTCGCAGGGGGATCGGCTCGGCAGCTTCTCAGCAACAGACCCCGGCCCACTGGAAGCTTTCAAAACGCACGAGTTACGTAAAAACATAGAAAATAGTTGCAGGAGAAGGGCATTCTGGTGGCCCTTCGAGCCAGCACCGCCATTCAATATGATCATAGCTGATCATCCACAATCAGTACCCCATTCCTGCTTTCTCCCCAAATCCCTTAAATCCATTAGCCCTAAGAGCTATATCCAACTCTCTAGAAAACAAACAGTGAATTGGCCTCTGTGGCAAAGAATTCCACAGATTCACAACTCTAGGAATGAAAATGTTTTTCCTCATCTCAGTCCTAAATCGCCGACCCCTTATTCTTAAACTGTGTGACCCCTGGTTCTGGCCTCCCCCAACATCAGGAACATCTACCCTGTCCTATCCGTTAAGAATTTTATATGTTTCTATAAGTTTTATGTTTCTCATCGTTCTAAATTCCAGTGTATATTCCAGCCCAGTCGACCCATTCTTTCATCATACGTCAGTCCCGCCATCCCGGGAATTAACCTGGTGAACCTACGCTGCACTCCCTCAACAGCAAGAATGCCCTCCTCAAATTAGGAGAACAAAACTGCACACAATACTACAGGAGCGGTCCCACCAGGGCCCCTTACACTTCAGCAGGACCTCCTTGCTCCTCAAACGATGGGTGGGGTGGGGAGGTAAAACTCAAACCCTCTCGCTATGAACTGTTTGTTACTGGAGCCGGAGGGATTGAATTTTAAGGAGAGACTGGACAGGCTGGGACTGTTTTATCTGGAGTGAAGGAGGCTGAGGGTGAGAGAGTTTTGTGAGCATCTTTGCGTTGGGACCCACCCTGTGTGCAGTCAGACGCTCTCTCATGGGGCTGGACACTCTGACACCCTCCCTCTTCACCCCCCCCCTCTCCCTCACAGGTGAGCGACTGGCTGAGGGACGTGGGGCACCCGTGGCTGGAGAGGAGCGAGGAGACGGAAGATTCTCTCCCGGCGCTCCGGCAGAGGCAGCGGGAGTTCCGGGACTTCAGCCAAACCGTGCTGGTAAGCGGCGGGGGCGGGGCGAGACGCTGACCAGATTCGGCTGAGTGGTTAATTCCATGGTCAGTGGGAAAACGTGGCATTATTCACATAATAGCTCCTGTCCCACAGCGCGAGTTCATTCCAAGAGCTCTCCTGAGAATGGACGTAGCGGGTACGTCGGAGCTCGGGGACGTCTCTTAGCGGCTTGTAACGCTAACGGCAGGTACTCGGGAAGGCTCGCTAACGGCAGGCAAGCACGGGAAGACTCGGGAAGATTTTTCAACATGTTGAAAAATTTCCACGAGATCCCCGAGTACCGACGAGCGGCCATTACCGTAAATCTCCCGAGTTCGAATCAGGGCAAACTCGGGAGAACTCTTGGTATGAACTCGTATCGTGGGACAGGGGTTTAACCCCCCCCACCCCCCAGCAGCCCCGGAATCGCCGATCGCTGCTCCTTCACGTGGGGATACACACCACACAACAAGCTGGAGTAACTCAGCGGGACTTACCTGGCGGGGGGGGGGGGAAGTCGGCGGTCATGATGGCCGATCTCCCAGGACCAGGCTACCCCATTACACTTGGGGTGTGGTGACGCCGACGATGTCCCCATATGCGGGGTACTCAACGGCAACATTTGTGGTAGTGGGGGACTGCATTGGTGTTAGGGCAGCACGGTGGCGCAGCGGTAGAATTGCTGCCTTACAGCGCTTGCAGCACCGGAGACCCAGGTTCAATCCCAACTACGGGTGCTGTCTGTGCGGAGTTTGCATGTTCTCCCCCGTGACCTGTGTGGCTTTTCTCCAAGATCTTCGGTTTCCTCCCACACTCCCAAGGAGTACAGGTATGTAGGATAATGGGCTTGGCGTATGTGTAAATTGTCCCTAGTGTGTGAAGGATAGTGTCAATGTGCGGGGATCGCTGGCCGGCGTGGACCCAGTGGGCTGAAGGGCCTGTTTCCGCGCTGTATCTCTAAACTAAACTAAACTAGACAGGCAGCATGTCTGGAGAGAAGGAATGGATGACGTTTCGGGTTGAGACCCTTCTTCAGATGTCTCGACCTGAAACGTCACCCATTCCTTCTATCCAGAGATGCTGCCTGTTCCATGGAGTTACTCCAGCTTTTTGTGCCTATCTTCAATTTAAAGGATGATTTATGGATTTAAGAGAGAGTTAGATAGAGCTCTAGGGGCTAGTGGATATCAAAGGATATGGGGAGAAGGTAGGCACGGGTTATTGATTGGGGATGATCAGCCATGATCACAATGAATGGCAGTGCTGGCTCGAAGGGCCGAATGGCCTCCTCCTGCACTTATTTTCTATGTATGTTTCTAAACCAGAGTCTGCTGTTCCTTCCTAGGCGCTCCTTCACGTGGTGTGGCCATCCCAGGCTGTCCGTCCTCATAAGTGATAGGAGCATAATTAGGCCATTCAGCCCATCAGGTCTACTCTGCCATTCAATCATGGCTGATCTATCTCTCCCACTCAACCCCATTCTCCTGCCTTCTCCCCATATGCCCATGACACCCGTACTAATCAAGAATCTATCTATCTCCGACTTAAAAATATCCATTGACCTGACCTCCACAGCCGTCTGTGGCAAAGAATTCCACAGATTGACCACCCTCTGACTGAAGAAATTCCTCCTCATCTTCTTAAAGGAACGTCCTTTAATTCTGAGGCTGCGACCTCTGGTCCTAGACTCTCCCACTAGTGGAAACATCTTCACTATTCACTAGCCCTGCTTATGTACACGAGTTGAGATGTCACGTTACAGCAGTAAAGATACAGTTCAGCTTACTGTCATGTGTACCGAGGTACAGTGAAAAGCTTGTGTTGCGTGCTAACCAGTCAGCGGAAAGACAACACGCGATTGCAATTGAGCCCTTTAGAGTGTGCAGGCGGATATATGATAAAGGGATAAGCCTAGTTAAAGAACTGTAGCTGTACAAGATTTAATTTAGTTTAATTTAGAAGGCCGGCACGGTGGCGGAGCGGGTAGAGTTGCTGCCTCACACCACCAGGGACCCGGGTTCGATCTTGACTACGGGTGCTGTCTGTACGGAGTTTGTACGTTCTCCCTGTGACAGCGTGGGTTTTCTGCGGGTGCTCCGGTTTCCTTCCACACTCCAAGGACGTGTGTTTGTAAAATTGTGCACAATGTGGTCGGCTGGGACTCGGTGGGCCAAGGGGCCTGTTCCCGTCCTGCATGTCTTAGACCAATGTCTAAAGATGCAGCAGGGAAACAGGCCCTTCAGCCCATCAGGTCCATGGCGACTTTCGATCCCCGCCAATCGCAGTTCTACGTTATCCAGGCCTACACACCAAAGGGTAATTTTTTTAATACAAGCCAATTAACCTACAGCGGGAGTTGGAGGCAGCGCTTCTAACTTTCCACCTGAGCTGTAAGGAGATGGAACGGGGAGGAAGATCAGCCGTGATCCCGTGCAGAGACGGATGAGGTTCCGTCACGTCTCTTCCGCCATTCGATCATGGCCGATCTATCTTTCCAGGGAAACACAAAATGCTGAAGAAAGTCAGTGGGCGAGGCAGCATCTATGGAGAGAGGGAATAGGCGACGTTTCGGGTCGAGACCCTACTTCAGGGAGAACCTACAAACGTCACAAGGAGAACATGCAAACCCCGTACAGACAGCACCCGTAGTCAGGATCGAACCTGGGTGTCTGATGCTGTAAGGCAGCAACTCTACCGCTGTGCCACCCCCAGTCTCCGGGCATGAGTTAGGAGAAAGGTTTGGGGGTCTTTACGACGGAGATGAGAGGAGGGTATTTTGGATGGGCCGGTCTTTGGGACTCTCCCCCTCTAAGGGCGGTGGGATCGAGTCTGGGATTGTGGGTGAGGTCGAGGGAGAGGGGGCGAGAGGTCACCGGGAGTGGACGGGAATGTGGGGTTTGCGATGGGAGAGCAGGGGGGGCGAGGGTCGAGCGGCCTCCCTACGCTCCAGCGTGTCCCTACGCTCCTGACCCGTCTGTTTCTCCGGCCAGGAGCGCAGCCAGAGGGCCCAGCGCCTCCTTCAGGGAATGTCCGGCTGGGACGTGGGAGTCTCTCCCCGTCTGCGGCCCTACGCTGACCAGCTGAGGGGGTACGGAGCGGGACTGGCCCGCTTCTGCCAGCGCCTTGACCAGCAGCGACTCCACGTCGACCACAGCATCTGGCTGCACCAGCATCTCCAGACGGTGAGACCCAGCCTGCTGGTCAACCAGGTCACTGACCGGTCAATACACTGACCACTACACTGACTGCTACACGGCTGTTACAGCAAAACTCTTGACCAGTACACCGACACATCCTGAACTGCACACACACTCAAAAATACACACGCACGCGCGCAGACACACACACACACACACACACACACACTCACACACACACACACACACACACACACACACACACACACACACACACACACACACACACACACACACACACACACATACGATAGACAATAGATGCAGGAGTAGGCCGTTCGGCCCATCGAGCCAGCACCGCCATTCAATGTGATCACGGCTGATCATCCACAATCAGTACCCTGTTCCTGCCTTCTCCCCATATCCCCTGACACCGCTATCTTTAAGAGCCCTATCTAGCTCTCTCTTGAAAGTATCCAGAGAACCGGCCTCCACCGCCCTCTGAGGCAGAGAATTCCACAGACTCACCACTCTCTGTGAGAAAAAGTGTTTCCTCATCTCCGTTCTAAATGGCTTACCCCTTATTCTTAAAATGTGGCCCCTGGTTCTGGACTCCCCCAAGATCAGGAACATGTTTCCTGCTTCTAGCATGCCCAAACCCTTAATAGACTTACATGTTTCAATAAGATCCCCTCTCGTCCTAAATTTTAGAGTATACAAGCCCACCGCTCCATTTTCTCAGCATATGACCTGGTGAATCTACGCTGCACTCCCTCAATAGCAAGAATGTCTTTACTCAAATTAGGGGACCAAAACCGCACACAATACTCCAGGTGTGGTCTCACTAGGGCCGTGTACAACTCTTTGCTCCTATACTCAACTCTCCTTGTTATAAAGGCCAACATGCCATTCGCTTACTTCACTGCCTGCTGTACCTGCATGCTTACTTTCATTGACTGATGAACAAGGATCCCCAGATCCCGTTGTACTTCCCCTTTTCCCAACTTTTAGATAGTAATCTGCCCTCCTGTTTTTGCCACCAAAGTGGATAACCTCACACTTATCCGCATTAAACTGCATCTGCCATGCATCTGCCCACTCACTCAACCTGTCCAAGTCACCCTGCATCCTCATAGCATCCTCCTCACAGTTCACACTGCCACCCAGCTTTGTGTCATCTGCAAATTTGCTAACGTTACTGTGTGTCTAATACAGACACACATGCACAGAAATACAGATACACACACACTGTCACAAACACACACACACACACACACACACACACACACACACACACACACACACACACACACACACACACACACACACACACACACACACACACACACACACACACTCACACACACACACCCACACACAGAAATACAGATACAAACACAGAAATACAGATACACACACACTGTCACAAACACACACACACACACAGAAATACAGATACACACACAGAAATACAGATACACACACAAAGGTCACAAACACACACGCACACAGACACACACAGAAATATAAGACACACACTCACAAACACACAGACGCACCCAGTGGCACAAACCACACAAGCATACACACACATGCTCACACTGCCACACACAGATGCACACTCATACTGACACACACATAGACACAAAATGACACACTCACTGTCTTCCACTCCTCTCTCTCCCTCTATTCCCTGCAGGATGACAGCTGTTCTCGGGGGAGCCTCCAGTCTCTGTCCCCGCACCCTCGCCTGTCCCCGGGAGACCGCATACCTCCAGACAACAGGCGCCCCTCCCCGCCCTGCCCGCAGGGACAGGCCCGCCCACGGCCCGCGGTCCCCGAGACGGGGGGTCCGGAGGCCTGGCCCCGAGCGCCCGGCCCTCCTCACCCGGGCCACCGCTGGGCACCCGAGGGTGCAGCCTCCTGCCTGGGTGGCAGCCGGACCCCCTGCCCCCAGCGCCGGAGCCCCCGCCCCACCGGCCCCTCCTGGCTCAGCGCCTGGTCGCTCAGCGGCAGCCCCTCGCCCCCTCGCCCCTCCTCCGCCTCCACCCCGGACGTGCGGGCCCCCTGCCCCCACCCCCACCCCCCCTTCCCGGCACCGGGGGGGCTGCCACCGCCGCCGCCGCTGAAGAAGGCGCAGAGCTTCGAACTGGGGCCCGGTGGGGCCGCGGGGCCAGGGGTCCTGATCCGGGGCCTGGAGGTGAGCAGCAGCCAGCTGGTGGATCGAACCTGCTCCCCCCGCGAGCACGTGATGCTGGGCCGCAGGGCGGAGCGACTGGCACAGGCACCCTGGGGAGAGTCGCCAGAGGTACAGCTCCCCACCAAGGGCAGGTAGGTGGCCGCTCAGTTTAATCTAGTGTCACCTGTACCGAGCCTGCTGTCCAGTCAGCAGAAAGACAATACATTGTTTAAAACTTACATACAATACATTCTCCTCCCCTCCTCTCTTTCCCCACCTCACTCTTTCCCTCCTCTCCCTCCCTTTCCCCTTCTATCCCTCTCTCCCCATCACTCCCTTCCCGACTGCAAAACAGATCAGTGTGTCCATATGCCATTATATACGTAAATACACACATGAATAAATAAACTGATCAAGTGCAAATAACAGATAATGGGCTATTAATGTTCAGAGTTTTGTCCGAGCCAGGTTTAATAGCCTGATGGCCGTGGGGAAGTAGCTATTCCTGAACCTGGATGTTGCAGTCTTCAGGCTTGTGGACCTTCTACCTGAAGGTAGCAGGGAGATGAGTGTGTGGCCAGGATGGTGTGGGTCCTTGATGATACTGCCAGCCTTTTTGAGGCAGCGACTGCGATAGATCCCCTCGATTTGTGCTGTTCCTCCAATTTGCATTTGGCCTCACTGACAATGGAGGAGGCCCAGGACAGAAAGATCGGTGTGGGAATGGGAGGGGGAGTTACATTGCTTGTCAACAGCACTAAACTGCTCTCTGCTTGGACCCACCCCACCCTCTATCTCTCTCCCTCCCTCCCTCCTTCCTCCCCCTACCTCACTCCCTCTGCCCCCCCCGTGCTGCAGCAGACCGCGCCGTGCGGTGGCCCAGGCCCTGGCAGCAGAGCGGCATTACGTGAGTTCGCTGGAGCTGGTGACGGGCAGCTACGTGCCGGACCTGGATCGCCCCGACGTGCCAGCGGAGCTGCGGGGCAAGAAGGGCCCGCTCTTCGGCAACCTGGAGAAGCTGCTGGACTTCCACAGAGAGCGCCTCCTGCCAGCGCTGGAGGCGAGCGCAGCCTGCCCACTGCGCCTCGGCGAGCGCTTCCTCGCTCACGTACGTAGCGGCCCCCCCCCCCGGGTCAGGCAGCCCTCCCCGCCACTCCCATCCTCCCCCTCCACCCCCCCCCGGGTCAGGCAGCCCTCCCCGCCACTCCCATCCTCCCCCCACCCCCCCCTCACCCATTCACACCACTCCTCCTCCACTCCCCTCCTATCCCCTCCACTTCCATACTCTCCCCCCCCTCACGTGTTCCCGCCACCCCCACCCTCCCCTCCCCTCCCATCCTCTCCCTCCCCTTCCACTCCTCACCCATTCTCACCACTCCCATCTCCTCCACTCCCATCCTCTTGCCCCCTCCCCCCCCCCTTCCACTCCTCGCCCATTACAGCCACTCCCCTCCCCTCCACTCCCATCCCCTCCCCAGGTGGGGACTGAGGTTCAGGCCCCAGGCGATGTTGTTGTCCGGATCGCAGGAGGAACTACACTGTTAGTTAGTTCGATTAGTTTATTGTTGCGTGTACCGAGGTACAGTGAAAAGCTTTTGTTTCGTGTGAACCAGTTAGTGGAAAGACAACACATGATCACAATCGAGCCGTCCGCAGTGTACAGATACAGTTTAATTTGAATAACATTTAGTGTTAGGCAAAGCCCGCAAGAAATTGCAGCGAATTGTGGACGCAGCCGAGACCATCACACCAACCAACCTCCCTTCCATTGACTCCATTTACACCTCACGCTGCCTCGGCAAGGCCAGCAGCATCATCAAGGGCCAGTCTCACCCCCTGGTCACTCCCTCTTCTCCCCTCTTCCATCGGGCAAAAGGTACAGAAGTGGGAAAACGAACGCACACCTCCAGATTCAGGGACAGTTTCTTCCCAGCTGTTATCAGGCAACTGAACCGTCCTACCACAACCAGAGAGTAGTCCTGAGCTACTCTCTACCTCATTGGTGACCCTCGGACTATCCTTGATTGGTCTTTGCTGGCTTTACCTTGCACTAAACATTATTCCCTTATCATATATCTGTGCACTGTGGACGGCTCGATTGTAATCACGCACGTGCAGTCTTTCTGCTGACTGGTTAGCACGCAACACGTACACGTGACAATGAACGAAACTGAACTGAAATAGAAGGGGAACCAGATGTTACTGAGATGTGGGAGATCTGGAAGGGAAGGGAGTGGGGCGTTCCGTGAAGCTGAGGGGGGGGGGGGGGGGGTCCAGAACTGGGTGGGGGCCGTCTCCCTGTGAAGACGGAGAGGTCTTCCCTTCCCGGGAGGACAGGGAAGATTCTTCTCCTCAAGCGGCTGAAGTCCCCGGTCTCCTCTCCGAGATGTTGTTGGGGTGGGAGATTGTAACCTTCACCTGGTCCGCCCTGTTTCAACGAATGCAATCAACCTGGCGCACACAATCAAATAAGCTTCCTGGTTCGGGAGCTGCAAGGCGTACGAACGGCACCAACTAGACAGGATTGTGAAGACCGCCAGCAGGATTATTGGTGGTCCCACTCCCTTTCCTGCCGGACATCTACAGGAAGAGATGTATCAGCAGAGCCATCTCCACCATCAAAGACCCCTACCACACATATTCTCCATCCTGCCATCTGGGAAGAGGTACAGGAGCATTAGCTGCAAAACCAGCAGGATGCTCCTCAGCTTCTTCCCGCAGGCTATAAGACTGATAAACGGACTTTGGCCCCTGCCAAAGTATCGCGCACCAACCACCAACCAGGACACACTGCAGCAGAGCCACTGTCGTGCCGCTGCCGATCGGAACGCCTGTTGATGTTTAGTAGAGTGTAGAGTGTTTAATTTGTTCATGATATATGTATTTTTATTTCTATTTATTTTTTTACTGCACACTGAATGGACACTGGTTGAGCAACGTTCTTTTGTTTCCTCTGGGTATGTGAGTACTCGGGAAAATGACAATAAAGATATACTATACTATACTAAAAAGATCAAGTCGAGCACGTTAGGCTGTGCAGGCCAGACGCAAGAGGAAGATCACCTTGTTCCCGCTGATTGTAACTTGACTCCCCTTTGTTTTCTCTCCCCACCTCATCTCCTCCTCAATTCCTCCCCCTGCACCCCTCATCCCAACCCCCCCCCCCCGCCTCTGCCACTCCTCACCTCCCTTCCTTCTCCCTCACCCCCTTCCCCTTCCTTACCTCCTCCTCCCCACACCCCCTCCCCCATCACCCCCACAGAGAGAGCAGTTCTCCCTCTACGCCCTCTATGTGAAGAACAAGCCGCAGTCTGACGCTCTGCTCGCCGCCCACGGCAACATCTTCAAGGTAACGAGACGCTGCCCGATTTCACCCCCCCCCCCCCATTCCCCTCGGGGGGTGTTTCCCAAAAGGGTGGGGGGGAAGGGCGTGCTCCTGTAGCCCAGACTCTATGAGTCACAGCGCGGAAACAGGCCCTTCGGCCCAACTTGCCCACACCGGCCAACAAGCCCCATCTACATTCCAGGGGAGGAGGATGTCAGTGCCATATGAGGCACGTGTTCAGCCATAACTAATGTCTCCAGTTCTCGTGTGACAGAGTGATACAGTGTGGAAACAGGCCCTTAGACCCAACTTACCCGCACCGGCTAACATGCCCCATCTACATTAGTCCCACTTGCCTCCTTTTGGTCCATATCCCTCTAATCCTGTCCTAGCCATGTACCTGTCCAAATGTTTCTTAAAGATTGCGATAGGCCCAGCCTCAACTACCTCCTCCGGCAGCTCATTCCATTCACCCACCACCCTGTGTGTGAAAAAGTTACCCCGCAGATTCCTATTAAATCTTTTCCCCTTCACCTTGAACCTTTGTCCCCTGTTCCTCAATTCCCCTGCTCTGGGCAAGAGACTCTGTGCGTCTACCCGATCTATTCCTCTCGTGATTTTGTCCACCTCCATAAGATCACTCACTCCTCATCCTCCTGCCCTCCATGGAATAGAGTCCTAGCCCTGCTCAACCTCTCCCTGTAGCTCAGGCCCTCGATTCCTGGCAACATCCTCGTAAATCTTCTCTTCACCCGTTCCCCACTTGTAACTACCGACTGAGGCGTTAGTTCCAAACTCCCCCCCGTCGCGAGGCTTGCGACACACAGCAAGCAGCGTTGTGGTGTTGGTATCCCGTGCACAGGGTGGCAGCGGTAGAGTTGCTGCCTCGTAGCGCCAGAGACCCCGGTTCAATCCTGACCACGGGTGCTGTCTATACGGAGTTTGCACGTTCTCCCCGTGACCGCGTGGGTTTTTGCCGGGTGCTCCGGTTGGCTCCCATACTCTAAAGACGTGCACCTTTGTGGTTTGGTGAGAAAAAAAATGGTGTTGTGTCGGAGGGCCTGTTTCCGTGCTTTATCTCTGATATTAGTGTGGATGGGGAACAGGGTGGGACCAGACATGGTGGGCCGACGTGCATGTTTCCGTGTGGTGATTCTGGGGCCTGTTTCTGTGCGATGGGCCGAAGGTCCTGTTTCTGTGCGATGGGCTGAATGGGCCTGTTCGTGTGGTTGGCTGAGGGGCCTGTTCCGTGTGGAGGGCGATGGGGTTAGTTTCCGTGCAGTGGGCCGATGGGCCTGAGGGGTTCAATGGCCTGACTCCCGGTCCCCTGACGCTCTACCTCCCCTCAGAGAATGATCAGTGGATAAATGTGAGGTTATCCACTTTGGTGGCAAAAACAGGAAAGTAGACTATTATCCGAATGGTGGCAGATTAGGAAAAGGGGAGATGCAACGAGACCTGGGGGTCCTGGTACACCAGTCATTGAAAGTAGGCATGCAGGTGCAGCAGGCAGTGGAGTAAGCGAATGGTATGTTAGCATTCATAGCAAGAGGATTTGAGTATAACAGCAGGGAGGTTCTACTGCAGATGTACAGGGTCTTGGTGAGACCACACCTGGAGTATTGCGTACAGTTCTGGTCTCCTAATCTGAGGAAAGACATTCTTGCCATAGAGGGAGTGCAGAGAAGGTTCACCAGACTGATTCCTGGGATGTCAGGACTGTCTTATGAAGAAAGACTGGATAGACTTGGCTTGTACTCACTAGAATTTAGAAGATTGAGGGGGGATCTTATAGAAACTTACAAAGTACTTAAGGGGTTGGACAGGCTAGATGCAGGAAGATTGTTCCCGATGTTAGCAAAGTCCAGGACAAGGGGTCACAGTTTAAGGATAAGGGGGAAGTCTTTTAGGCCCGAGATGAGAAAAAACTTTTTCACACAGAGAGTGGTGAATCTGTGGAATTCTCTGCCACAGAGGGCTGTTGAGGCCACAGTTCATTGGCTATTTTTAAGAGGGAGTTAGATGTGGCCCTTGTGGCTAAAGGGATCAGGGGGTATGGAGAGAAGGCAGGGATGGGATACTGAGTTGGATGATCAGCCATGATCATATTGAATGGTGGTGCAGGCTCGAAGGGCCGAATGGCCTCTACTCCTGCACCTATTGTCTATGTTTCTATCCCAGGGATGATAGGGTTAACGTATGAGGAGCACTGGGCCTGGAGTTGAGGATGAAGGGAGACCTCATTGATACACACTGAATAGTGACAGGCCTGGGTAGAGTGGATGTGGAGAGGATGTCTCCACTAGTGGGAGAGTCTAGGACCAGAGGACACAGCCTCAGAATGAAAGGATGTATCTTTAGAAAGGAGATGAGGAGGAATTTCTTTAGTCAGAGGGTGGTGAATCTGTGGAATTCATTGCGACAGAGATTGATAGATTAGTTCTAGTTTAGTTTAGAGAAACAGCGCGGAAACAGGCCCTTGGGCCCACTGAGTCCGCGCCACACACTAACACTATCCTACACACACTAGGGACAATTTACATTGACACCAAGCCAATTAACCTACAAACCTGTACGTCTTTAGAGTCTGGGAGAAAATCGGAGATCCAGGGGTCACAGTCTTCCAGAACCAGGGGCCACACCAGTCTTAGAATAAAGGGGAGGCCATTTAAGACTGAGGTGAGAAAAAACTTCTTCACCCAGAGAGTTGTGAATTTGTGGAATTCCCTGCCACAGAGGGCAGTGGAGGCCAAGTCACTGGATGGATTTAAGAGAGAGTTGGATGGAGCTCTAGGGGCTGGTGGAGTCAAGGGATATGGGGAGAAGGCAGGCACGGGTTATTGATAGGGGACGATCAGCCATGATCACAATGAATGGTGGTGCTGGCTCGAAGGGCCGAATGGCCTCCTCCTGCACCTATTTTCTATGTTTCTATCCCGGGGCAAACCCACGCAGGTCACGGGGAGAACGTACAAAGTACTTGCAGACGAGCATTCATAGTTGGGATCGAACTCTGGTCTCTGGCGCTGTAAGGCAGCAGCCCTGTACAGTGGGCCGAAGGGCCAGTTTCTGTGCTGTGGGCCGAAGGGCCAGTTTCTGTGCTGTGGGTTGAAGGGCCAGTATCTGTGCTGTGGGTTGAAGGGCCAGTATCTGTGCTGTGGGTTGAAGGGCCAGTATCTGTGCTGTGGGTTGAAGGGCCAGTATCTGTGCTGTGGGCCGAAGGGCCAGTTTCTGTGCTGTGGGTTGAAGGGCCAGTTTCTGTGCTGTGGGTTGAAGGGCCAGTATCTGTGCTGTGGGTTGAAGGGCCAGTTTCTGCCCGGTGGGTTGAAGGGCCAGTATCTGTGCTGTGGGTTGAAGGGCCAGTTTCTGTGCTGTGGGTTGAAGGGCCAGTTTCTGCCCGGTGGGTTGAAGGGCCAGTATCTGTGCTGTGGGTTGAAGGGCCAGTTTCTGTGCTGTGGGTTGAAGGGCCAGTTTCTGCCCGGTGGGTTGAAGGGCCAGTATCTGTGCTGTGGGTTGAAGGGCCAGTTTCTGTGCTGTGGGTTGAAGGGGATGGAGGGCCTGACTTCCTCTACCTCCCCCCAGAGGCGGCAGCTGTTACTGCGAGACCGCACCGACCTGGCCGCTCACCTGCTCAAGCCGGTCCAGCGCATGATCAGCTACGGCCTGCTGCTGCGGGAGCTGGCGGGAGAATGCAGCGCCGACCAGGGGAGACAGAGGCTGCAGCTGCACGCTGCCGCCGACATGGTCGACTTCCAGCTCCGTCACGGACACGACCTGCTCGCCATGGACTCCATCCGCGGCTGTGACGTGAGTGAGGGGAGGGGAGGGGAGGGGAGGGGGATGGAGAGACACCGGTCAGTGTACACATATCCCCCTGTGAAACTACGGGCAGTGTGGTGATATCTCCCAGAGAGAGCGACAGAGAGACACAGAGAGAGAGAGTCTCACTGGTCAGTGTACAGATATCCCCCTGTTATACCCCGGGCAGTATAGTGATATCCCCCTGAGAGAGAGACAGAGAGACACTGTACAGTGTACAGATATCCCCCTGTTATACTCCGGGCAGTATAGTGATATCCCCCTGAGAGAGAGACAGAGAGGCACAGAGAGAGAGAGGGGTCGCAGCTCTCGCAGGACAAGGGGTCACAGCTTAAGGATAAGGGGGAAATCCTTTAAAACCGAGATGAGAAGAACTTTTTTCACACAGAGAGTGGTGAATCTCTGGAACTCTCTGCCACAGAGGGTAGTCGAGGCCACAGTCCATTGGCTATATTTAAGAGGGAGTTAGATGTGGCCCTTGTGGCTAAGGGGATCAGAGGGTATGGAGAGAAGGCAGGTACGGGATACTGAGTTGGATGATCAGCCATGATCATATTGAATGGCGGTGCAGGCTCGAAGGGCCGAATGGCCTCTACTCCTGCACCTAATTTCTATGTTTCTATGAGAGAGTCTCACCGGTCAGTGTACAGATATCCCCCAGAGAGAGACACATAGAGAGACTAGGGTCGCCAACTTTCCCACTCCCAAATAAGGGAGAAGAGGTCAAAATGAGGGACAAATTCCCCACGGCAATTCGTTGACTGACTGGGCCGTGGCTGGGTGAATGATGAGTTGGCCCGGGTGCTGGACTGCACGCAAAGCCCAGCCAGCGGGCCAGCTGAGGAGTTCTGGCCCCGGGGGGGGGGCCGCGCCCCGTCCAACTCACGAACCGATGATCGGCCGTGAGGAGGAGGGGCAGGTAGTGGCGTCGGCAGTCGGGGCTGTCCGGGCTGCCGAGCGACCGACTGACGGGGCCACGGGCGAGGCGCTGCTGCTGCTGCTGCTGCTGCTGCTGCTGCTGCACTCCATGGGCTGCACTACGTTGGGACGGGCGAGGCGGAGCCGGGCGCGGCGTTCCGACCCGACAGTCCCCTCGACCTGAGTAGTGGCGGTCAAATACGGGACAAGGGCGGTCTCGTACGGGACAAACCAATTTAGCCCAAAATACGGGATGTCCCGGCTAATACGGGGCAGTTGGCGACCCTAAGGGAGAGGGACGGAGAGACAGCGATCAGTGTACAGATATCCCCCTAGTGTTTGTGATGGTGCCCCTGTGGGGGTGGGGGGGGTGGAGGGGACTGTATCTGCCACACTTGCTCCCTGATGCTACTGTGTCTGTGATGGTGCTGTGTGTGTGTGTCGTGGCGTTGTTCTCTGTCTGTGATTGTCCTTTCTATCTCTGACTGTTCTCGCTCTGTGTGTGTGTGTGTGTGTGTGACATTGCCTCCTCTCTCTCTCTCTCTCTCACTATCTATCTCTCCGTTTCTCTCTCCTTCTCTCGTTGTGTGTCTCTCTGTCCCTCTGTGTGATAATGATGTTTCTCTCTCCGTGTGACTGTCCTATCACTCGTGTGTGTGTGTGATGTTCTCCCCTCTCTCAGTGACTGTCCTCTGTGTGTTTGTGTGACATTACTCTGTCTCTGTGACTATCCTCACTGCCTGTGTGTGTGTGTGTGTGTGTGTGTGTGTGTGTATGATGTTTCTCTTTGACTGTCCTATCTGTGTGAGACAGTGTCCCATCTCTCCCTTTGTGACTGTCCTCTGTGTGAGTGTGACATGGCTCTCTCTCTCTCTCTCTCTCTCTCTCTGCCTGTCCCCACTGTGTGTGTGTGTGTGTGTGACATTGCCCGCTCGCTCTCTGTGCCTGTCCTCACTGTGTGTGTGTGTGTGTGACGTTGCCCGCTCTCGCTCTGCTGACAGGTGAATCTGAAGGAGCAGGGGCAGCTGCTTCGGCGAGATCACTTCACCCTGTGCTGTGGCCGCCGCCGGTCTCTACGTAACGTCTTCCTCTTCGAGGAGCTGGTCGTCTTAACCAAGCTGAAGCGGGCAGAGGGCGGCTCCGAGTCCTACGTCTATAAGTCTTCCCTGAAGGTGAGGAGTGCAGCCCTGTCCCCCGACCCCACGCCGATAATGTGCAAACTCTATATATATACACACACACACACGCGCACACACGCAAACACATACGCGCACACACATACGCACGCACACACACGCGCACACACACATACGCACACACGCACGCAAACACAAACATACGCACACACGCACGCACACGCGCACACATACGCACGCACGCACACACACATACGCACACACGCACACACATACGCACACACGCACACAATACAATACAATATTACAATACAATACAATTTATTTGTCGTTTGGACCCCGTTGATCTCCAAACGAAATGTCGTTTCTGCAGTCATACATACAAAATGAAAAAGGTCCAAGACACAACATAATTTACACAAACATCCTTCACAGCGCATCTTCTCCTCGCTGTGAACGAAGGCAAAAAAACACATATCTCTCCCCTGCACTCCCTCTCCCCCCCCATGTCAGAGTCAAAGACAGTCAAAGCCTCCAGCGGGCGATGTTAAATGTCCCGCAGCCATTAAAGCCACGCCGGGTGCTGCAAGGCCAAGCACCGGGTCTTGGTGTTGGAGCCCCCGGTGGGCTCTTGGTGTGTGAAGACACACACACAGAAACACACACACACACATACGCACGCACGCACACACAAACACACGCACACACACAGGCTGGCACAATGGCACAACGGCACAGCGGTAGAGTTGCTGCCTTATGGACCAGTCCCACTTGGCGATTGTTTAGGCGACTGTCATAGTCGTCGCAGGTCGCCAAAAACCCAGCGTCAACCTACATCATCCTGGCGACAACCAATGACAGCACCTACGTCAGGAGAAGTCAAGCTACGCTCATTGGCGTCAAACCCACTGTCACCGAAATGTTTTCAACATGTTCAACATTTAGCAGCAGGCCGGAAAGACGTTACGACTTTTTGCGCGACTGAGGGAACGACTCCCAGCGAACATGTGGTGACAAACTAGTGGCCTGTAGTTGCCAAAAACATCGCCGAAGTGGGGCAGGCCCAATTACAACGCCAGAGTCCTGGCTTGAACCCTGACTATAGGCGCTGTCTGTAGGGAGTTTACACGTTCTCCCTGTGACCACGTGGTTTTCTATGAGTGCTTCGTTTTCCTCCCAAATCCCACAAAGACGTGCAGGTCTGTAGGTTAATTGCCTTTGGTTAAATTGTAAATTGTCCCTCGTGTGTAGGATAGGGCTAGTTCACGGGGTGATCGCTGGTCAGCGCCGACTCTTTGGAGTGTGGGAGGAATCCGGAGCACCCGGATAAAACCGGGACAGGTTGTTACAGAGATAGGTTGAATAAGTTAGGTCTTTATTCTCTGGAGTGCAGAAGGTTAAGGGGGGACTTGATAGAGGTCTTTAAAATGATGAGAGGGATAGACAGAGTTGATGTGGACAAGCTTTTCCCTTTGAGAATAGGGAAGATTCAACCAAGAGGACATGACTTCAGAATTAAGGGACAGAAGTTTAGGGGTAATATTAGGGGGAACTTCTTTACTCAGAGAGTGGTAGCGGTGTGGAATGAGCTTCCAGTGGAAGTGGTGGAGGCAAGTTCATTGGTATCATTTAAAAATAAATTGGATAGGCATATGGATGAGAAGGGAATGGAGGGTTATGGTATGAGTGCAGGCAGGTGGGACTAAGGGGGAAAAAAAAAAAAAATTTGTTCGGCACGGACTTGTAGTGCCGAGATGGCCTGTTTCCGTGCTGTAATTGTTATATGGTTATATGGTTAAAACCCACCTGGTCACGGGGAGAAGGTACAAACTCCGTACATACAACGCCCGTCGTCAAGATCAAACCCGGGTCTCCGGCGCTGTGAGGCAGCAACTCTACCGCTGTGTCACCGCGCCTCCCGATGTTCAAGTTGATTCATGAAGATTCTTATCAATTGGAAAAATTCAACATGGATACCCCGTAAGGTTTACGAGGATGTTGCCAGGTCCTTGAGGGCCTGAGCTGCAGGGAGAGGTTGGGCAGGCTTGGACTTTACTCCTTGGAGCGCAGGAGGCCGAGAGGTGCAGATAGAGGGGTGGAATACCATGATGGGGGGGGGGAAGAGATGGGGGAATGCACAGAATTCGCCAGAATACAGGATTCAAACGCTGGAGGACATGTTTAAGGTGAGAAGGGCAGGATTTAATAGCAACCCAGTCCTTTATCCAGAGTAACGGATTGAGAAGCAGAGGTCATAGGATCAAGATGAGAGGGGCAAGATTGAACCTGAAGGGAAACTCTTTGACTCAGAGGATGGTGGGTGTATGGACTGAACTGCAGGAAGAGGTCATTTAGACAGGTATAATAACAGCATTTAAATAACACTTGGACTGGTAGGTACATCAATAGGATAGGGGTAAAGGGATATGAGCCAAACTAGGAGAAATGGGATTAGTTTAGATTAGATTTTCAATATAGAGATTCAGGGCTGCATCCCTGTATGGCCCTTTGGCCCATCGAGTCTGTGCAGACCAGGGGTCGCCCGTACACTAGCACTATCCTACACGCTAGGGACAATTTACAGACCTGCACGTCTCTGAAGTGTGGGAGGAAACCGGAGCACCCGGAGAAAAGCCACGTGGTCACAGGGAGAACGTACAAAGTCCGTACTGACAGCAGCCGTGGTCAGGGTTGAACCTGGGTCTCTGGCGCTGTGAGGCAGTGGCTCTATCCTCCACACCACTCTCGACTTGTGGACGGCTTGGTTGTAATCGTGTATAGTCTTCTCTGTCGGCATGGACATTTTGGGCTGAAGGGCCTGTTTCCGTGCTGTATGACTCCGAGGGATGTTGGTTGAGAGACTTGCCTTACAAGGGTGCCTGGCAGGGAGAGTTCTCCGCGCTGTGTCGTTTTGAATGCACCAGTTCCTATGTGGAGTGATGGGGGAAAAAAGCTGCCTCAACACTGGTGACAGGAAATCACACTGGTTGTTTAGGCCCAGTCCCAACCACAGCACACCCAGCCTCTCGATCAACGCCGCACATCACGAGAATCAGACCGCACAAAATGGCCAGCGCAAACAATAACAATCTCAGCCCAGGACAACTCCAGTACATTAACACCTTCCTTCCCAGAGATTCTCCCCTCCAGCGCCCTGTATCACTGGCTGTACCCCCACTGATGTTAACCCTGTCTCTCACACTGTACCTCAATGACCCCTCTTCTCCCGCACCCCTTGTCACTGGCTGTACCCCCACTAACGTTAACATGGGCGGCAGGGACTCAGTGGGCCAAAGGGCCTGTTTCCGTGCTGTATCTAAACTAAACTAAACTGAACATAGAACTAGTATGAACGGATGATCGATGGTCGGCAGGGACTCAGTGGGCCAAAAGGGCCTGTTTCCGTGCTGTATCTCAAAAACAAAAAACCCCAAGCTTGTCCATAAAGCGTCAGGATGACCCCAGACCTGCCCACGACCCAGAGACAAGATGGCCGCCGGGCCTGGCTGCAAAGGCCCGTCTCACTCGCTCGCCCTCATCCTCCTTGAAACACCTCTCGCTCGCCGTGCCGACACCCTGAATCACTCCACTCTCCCTCTCTCTCCCTCTCTCTCTCTCCCGGCCGCAGACGGCAGACCTGGGCCTGACGGAGAACATCGGGGACACGGGCCTGCGGTTCGAGCTGTGGTTCCGTCGGCGCAGGACCAACGAGGCCTACGTCCTCCAGGCCGAGTCGTCGGACGTCAAGCAGGCCTGGGCCCAGACATCACCCAGATCCTGTGGCGCCAGGCGTCGAGGAATAAAGGTGAGCTGCGGAGGGTGGGGGAGTTGGTGGTGCGGGAGACCCTGGGCCTTTGACAACTGGAAGCGCTCGGTCCAGGAGATCAACGATGCGCTGAAGAGGGTGCGGGGGAGATGGACAGGTAGGATGGGAAACATTTAGAAGGGATATGAGCCAAACTTATAGAACTTCTTAAGGGGTTGGACAGGCTAGATGCAGGAAGATTGTTCCCGCTGTTGGGGAAGTCCAGAACAAAGGATCACAGTTTAAGGATAAGAGGAAAGTCTTTTAGGACCAAGATGAGAAAAACATTTTTCACGCAGAGAGTGGTGAATCTGTGGAACTCTCTGCCACAGAGGGTAGTTGAGGCCACAGTTCATCGGCTATATTAAGAGGGAGTTAGATGTGGCCCTTGTGGCTAAAGGGATCAGGGGGTATGGAGAGAATTGAGGTACAGGATACCTGAGTTGGATGATCAACCATGATCATATTGAATGGCGGTGCAGCTCGAAGGGCCGAATGGCCTCTACTCCAGCACATATTGTCTATGTTTAAACGTGAGAAAATGGGTCTAGCTTAGATAGATTTAGGTTTATTATTGTCACACGTACTGAGGTACAGTTAAAAGCTGTGTTTGCATGCCATCCAAATAGAGTTGCTGCCCTCACAGAGACCCGGGTTCGATCCAGACCATGGGTGCTGTCTGTACTGAGTTTGCACGTTTTCTCTGGGTGCTCCGGTTTCTGCCCACACTGCAAAGATGTGCAGGTTTGTAGGTTCATTGGAGCGGTAAAATTGTAAATTGTCCCCAGTGTGTAGAATCGTGCTTGTGTACTGGGCGGCCTCAGAGGGCGGTGGAGGCAGTCCCTGGATGCTTCAAGAGAGAGCTAGATGGGGCTCTTAAAAATAGCGGAGTCAGTGGATAGGGGGAGGCGGCAGGAACGGGGTACTGATTGGGATGATCAGCCATGATCACATTGAATGGCGGTGCTGGCTCGAAGGGCCGAATGGCCTCTACTCCTGCACCTGTTGTCTATTGAGCTGGTCAGCACGGACTTGGTGGACCGAAGGGCCTGTTTCCGCGCTGTACCTCTAAAGTAAAGTCCTAAAAGTGGGGCCGGTTCCCTAAAAAAAACCGCCGTTTCCCTTCCCTTCCAGAACTCCGGCTGCAGGAGTACGGTTTCCATGGGAATGGGAGCAAGTTGTTCCTGGACCTCCAAGCTTCGAATCACACCCTTGACCAGAGCGAGACCTGGGAGAGGTAGGAGCCGTGTGACCAGGTCTAGACTAACCCCCCCAAGGAAGGGGGGAATGAAGGGGGTGCAGGGGTAGAAAGCTCTGGGCTCCAGTTACACGGGTTGCGGGATGACCACACCTGCAATATTATGCGTAGGAAGGAACTGCAGATGCTGGGATTTTTTTTAAATTTCCAAAATATGCTTTATTCGAGAAATAAATATATCCAATACATACGTGATCCTGACAAGACTGCATGCAACATTCTCGGATGCGACACTTGCATTCCATATATAACCATATAACATTACAGCACGGAAACAGGCCATCTCGGCCCTTCTAGTCCGTGCCGAACACTTACTCTCACCCAGTCCCATCTACCTGCGCTCAGACCATAACCTCCATTCCTTTCCCGTCCATATACCTACCCAATTTATTTTTAAATGATAAAATCGAACCTGCCCTCCATCACTTCCACTGGAAGCTCATTCCCACACCGCTACCACTCTCTGAGTAAAGAAGTTCCCCCCTCATGTTACCCCTAAACTTCTGTCCTTAATCTTAAAATGTCCTCTTGTTTGAATCTTCCCTACTCTCAATGGGAAAAGCTTATCCACGTCAACTCTGTCTATCCCTCTCATCATTTTAAAGACCTCTATCAAGTCCCCCCTTAACCTTCTGCGCTCCAAAGAATAAAGACCTAACTTGTTCAACCTTTCTCTGTAACTTAGGTGTTGAAACCCAGGCAACATTCTAGTAAATCTCCTCTGTACTCTCTCTATTTGTTGACATCTTGTTTTTGTTTTGTTGACATCTATTTTGTTGACATCAAATTGTTCCTATAATTTGGCGACATTCAATACTGTTTATACACAAATTACACAAATTTATCCCCCACCCTTGCCACTCACGTGGCCCACTGGCATGAAATCTGTTCCTTTATTTTGAGGGGTGTCTCTCCACACCCTGCCCTCCCATGCCCAGCAGCGGAAGGACCCTAGATGGGTCTGAAGAAGGGTTTGGGCCAGAAACGTTGCCTATTTCCTTCGCTCCAAAGATGCTGCCGCACCCGCCTGAGTTTCTCCAGCGTTTTTGTCTACCGTAGACTGTGGCCCTCCCCCGCAGAGCCTTGGCGTTGGCTGCACCGAGCTTCATTGCGTCCCTCAGCACGTACTCCTGCAGTCTGCAAGCGGGCCAGTCGACGAACATCTCCCGCTCCGCTGGGAGGTCAACAACGCTCGGGCAGACCAAAGAGCGTCTTTCACCGAGTTGATGACCTTCGATGTCAGTCTCTGAATGTCCCTGGGAACAGTCCGTAAATCACAGAGTCCTCTGTGACGGAGCTGTTCGGAATAATCGTTTACACTGAAGCTGGGCACAAACTACCGGAGTGCAGAGAAGGTTCACCAGACTGATTCCTGGGATGTCAGGACTGTCTTATGAAGAAAGACTGGATAGACTTGGTTTATACTCTCTAGAATTTAGGAGATTGAGAGGGGATCTTATAGAAACTTACAAAATTCTTAAGGGGTTGGACAGGCTAGATGCAGGAAGATTGTTCCCGATGTTGGGGAAGTCCAGGACAAGGGGTCACAGCTTAAGGATAAGAGGGAAATCCTTTAAACCGAGATGAGAAGAACTTTTTTCACACAGAGTGGTGAATCTCTGGAACTCTCTGCCGCAGAGGGTAGTTGAGGCCAGTTCATTGGCTATATTTAAGAGGGAGTTAGATGTGGCCCTTGTGGCTAAAGGGATCAGGGGGTATGGAGAGAAGGCAGGTACGGGATACTGAGTTGGATGATCAGCCATGATCATATTGAATGGCGGTGCAGGCTCGAAGGGCCGAATGGCCTCTACTCCTGCACCTAATTTCTATGTTTCTAACTCAGCGGGTCAGGCAGCATCTCTGGATTCCAGGTCTAGACTCGCTCACCCCAGGAAAGGGAGACTGAGAGGGGTGCTGTGGTAGAATGGTCTGGGACACAGGTTCCCAGTGAGACCACACCTGGAGTAATGTGTCTGGATCCAGACAGGGGATCATAGCGGTAGAGTTACCTCCTCACAGCGCCACACACCTGGGTTCAAACCTGACTACCGGTGCTGTCTGTATGGAGTTTGCATGTTCTCCCGTGGCCTGCGTGGGTTTCTCCAACAACTTCCGTCTCCTCCCACGCTTCAAAGACGTCCAGGTTTGTAGGTTAATTGGTTTGGTTTCAGTGTGACTTGTCCCTGGTGTGTGTAGGGTAGAGTTAATGTGCCAGGGAGTGATGGTCGACACCGACTTGATGGCCGAAGGCCTGTTTCCACACTGTATGCCTAAACTAAAGTAAACTAAATGTCCGGCCTCCCTAACAAAGGAAAGACAGGCCTGTGAATGAGGGAAGTGTGTAAGAAAGAACTGCAGGTGCTGGTTAAAATCGACAGTAACACAAAATGCTGGTGCCTCAGCTGGGACAGGCAGCATCTCTGGAGAGAAGGAATGGGTGACGTTTCGGGTCGAGACCCTTCGAGAAGGGCTGAACTGCCACTGAGGGATCAGGGGGAGGTGGTTGACGTTTATCTCTAGTTCGTTTAGATCAAGAGTCAAGAGCGTGTATTGTCATATTTCCCGGAAAGAACACTGAAACAGCAGCACAACAGAATATGGAAACATAATACACTGTAAACAATGTGGACAAAATGCTGGAGAACTCAGCGGGCAGCAGCATCTATGGAGCGAAGGAAAAATGGCAAAGTTTCGGGACGAAACTCAAAGGAAATAGGTAACGTTCGGGCCGAAACCCGGAAGGGTTTCGGCCCGAAACGTTGCCTATTTCCTTCGCTCCATAGATGCTGCTGCACCCGCTGAGTTTCTCCAGCACTTTTGTCTACCTTCAATTTTCCAGCATCTGCAGTTCCTTCTTAAACAAAAAAAGTTCTGTGTGTATATACATATACATGCAAGCGCACACACACACACACACACACACACACACACACACACACACACACACACACACACACACACACACACACACACACACACACACACACACACAAATACACACACAGATATAGAATGTAGTCGGAGACAGTAAGACAATGTGAGAGAATGGGAAGGGGGAGGGGATGGAGAGAGAAAGCAAGGCTAACTGGAGTTAGAGAGGTCAATGTTCATACCGCTGGGGTGTAATACAGCTGGGGTCCATCTTAACCTACCTGATAACTTCTCTACATCGGCGAGACCAAGCGCAGGCTCGGCGATTGATTCGCTGAACACCTCCGCTCAGTCCGCCTTAACCTGAGCCCGATCTCCCGGTGGCCCAGCACTTCAACTGCCCCTCCCATTCCCAATCTGACCTCTCTGTCCTGGGCCTCCTCCATTGTCAGAGTGAGGCCCAGCGCAATTGGAGGAACAGCACCTCATATTTCGCTTGGGTAGTTTACACCCCAGCGGTATGAACATTGACTTCTCTAACTTCAGGTAGCCCTTGCTTTCCCTCTCTCTCCCTCCCTCCCCCTTCCCAGTTCTCCCACCATCTTACTGTCTCCGACTACATTCTATCTGTGTCCCGCCCCCTCCCGACATCAGTCTGAAGAAGGGTCTCGACCCGAAAACGTCACCCATTCCTTCTCTCCAGAGATGCTGCCTGTCCCGCTGAGTTACTCCAGCACTTTGTGTTACCTGTGATGGAGGGAGTGCAGGGGTAGGGTTGTCACAGGGGGTGAGACCCTGGGGAGATCATGCCTTGAATAGCTGTGACAGAGGGAGGTCGATGTCCCTTTAGGTCGGAGATGAGGAGGAATTTGTTTAGCCCGAGGGCGGTGAATCTGTGGAACTCATTGCTACAGACGGCTGCGGAGGCCAAGTCAGTGGATATATTTAAGGCAGAGACAGATAGGATTCTTTGATTAGTGCGGGTGTCAGGGGTTACGGGGGAGAAGGCAGGCAGGAGAATGGGGTTGAGAGGGAGAGATAGATCAAGTCAAGTCAAGAGCGTTTTATTGTCATGTGCCCCAGACAAGACAATGAAATTCTTGCTTTGCTTCAGCACAACGGAACATAGTAGGCATTGACTACAAAACAGATCAGTGTGTCCATATCCATTATATACGTAAATACACACAGGAATAAATAAACTGATGAAGTGCAAATTACAGACAATGGGCTATTAATGTTCAGAGTTTTGTCCGAGCCAGGTTTAATAGCCTGACGGCTGTGGGGGAAGTAGCTATTCCTGAACCTGGACGTTGCAGTCTTCAGGCTCCTGAAGTTGGCAGGGAGATGAGTGTGTGGCCAGGATGGTGTGTGGGTCCTTGATGATGCTGCCAACCTTTTGAGGCAGCGACTGCGACAGATCAGCCGTGATTGAATGACGGAGTGGACTCGATGGGCCGAATGGCCTAATTATGCTCCTATCACATGAACTGCGCAGTTCAGGGGCATTTAGGGGTGGTTGGCGTGACGTTCCCCCTTGGTGCTGCCTCTTTAAACAACAAGGCAGTCAGCCGGAGGTCAGGGAGGGAGCGTGACGACATGGCACGGCCGCAGAGAGGCGTCTGGAATCCCTCCACGCCACGGATAATGAGCCCTCTCGCCCACAGGAAATGTCCTCTCCCAGCCTGCTGTTTCCTCTCTGCAGACCCAGCCAGTAGTCAGAGAGAGGAGCTCTCTCACCGGGTGGAGGGGGGGGGGAGGGGCGGGGAGGGGGTGAGGGAAGGAGGGAGGGAGAGAGGGGATATCCTTCAGTGACCCTGGACTCCAGCTCCTCTCATCTCCTTGAAGGTCGAACCTTGCCCTGGTAAAGTGCTGCTTGACAGAGAAGGGCTCAAATGACACTGAGGGATGAGGGGGAGGTGGTTGACGTTTATCTCTAGTTTCGTTTAGATCAAGAGTCAAGAGCGTGTAGTGTCATATTTCCCGGAAAGAACACTGAAACAGCAGCACAACAGAATATGGAAACATAATACACTGTAAACAATGTGGACAAAAATGCTGGAGAAACTCAGCGGGTGCAGCAGCATCTATGGAGCGAAGGAAAAAGGCAACGTTTCGGGACGAAACTCAAGGAAATAGGTAACGTTTCGGGCCGAAACCCGGAAGGGTTTCGGCCCGAAACGTTGCCTATTTCCTTCGCTCCATAGATGCTGCTGTACCCGCTGAGTTTCTCCAGCACTTTTGTCTACCTTCAATTTTCCAGCATCTGCAGTTCCTTCTTAAACAAAAAAAGTTCTGTGTGTATATACATATACATGCAAGCGCACACACACACACACACACACAAATACACACACGCGCACACACACAAATACACACACGCGCGCACACACATAAAACCAAACGATAATAGTGCAAAAACACAATACTAATGTCCGAGGTCGACAAAAAGACAAGTCGAGGAAAGAACTGCAGATACTGGTTTACACCAAAGGCCAACACAAAAGCTGAGTAACTCAGTGGGACACGCAGCATCTCTGGAGAGAAGGAATGGGTGACGATTTCGGATCGAGACCCTTCTTCGGACTGAGACGCCCTCTCAGTCTGACGAAGGGTCCCGACCTCCAGAGAAGGCTGCCTGTCCCACTGAGTTACTCCAGCAATGTGTGTGTGTGTGTGTGTGTGTGTGTCTCTCTCTCTGCAGGGGAGGACGGTGCCGCAGTTCTGCTGCTGCCCACTGGGTGGCGGTGCTGATACACGGCCAGACTGGCCGCTCCCATGCCACGGCGCTCCTGCGCCCCTGTGGGCAGCGGCGTGGCTGCACAGCCACTCTGCCCCTCCGATGCTATCATAAGTGACATGAGTAGAATTAGGCCATTCGGCCCATCAAGTCTACTCTGCCATTCCTAAACCGAATGTCCTTTAATTCCGAGGCCATGACCTCTAGTCCCTATGCTCTCCCGCTAGTGGCACAGCGGTAGATTTACTGCTCAAAGCACAAGGGACACGGGTTCAATCCCGACTACGGGCTCTGTCTGTACGAAGTTTGCACGTTCTACCCGTAGGTTTTCACTGGTTGCTCCGGTTTTCTCCCACACTCCAAAGACGTGCAGGTTTGCAGGTTAATTGGCTTGGGTATGAATGCAAATTATTCCTAGTGTGTGTGTGTGTTAGGGTAGTGTTATGTGCGGGCATCGCTAGTCGGTGTGGACTCAGAGCCTGTTTCCGCGCTGTATCTCTAAATTAAACTCTATGCAGGCCTTTCACTATTCGGTAAGTTTAAATGAGGTCCCCCCCCCCCCCTCGTCTTTCTAAACTCCAGCGAATAGAGGCCCAGTGTTGTCACACATTCATCATATGTTAACCAACATAGAATAAGGGGGTCGGCCATTCAGGACTGAGATGAGGAAAAACTTCTTCACCCAGAGAGTTGTGAATCTGTGGGATTCTCTGCCACAGAAGGCGGTGGAGGGCCGATATAAAAGACCCCACACATCTCCATCATGGACTGTTTACTCTTCTGCCCTTGGGCTAAAGGTATGGTAGTATAAGGAGCAGAACGGCCAGCTTCTTCCCCCCGAGCCATCAGGCTCTTGAATTACATATAATGTGCCGCCACTATTATCTATTTTATCCTTTTGTTATTTTTAACATATAACAATTACAGCACGAAACAGGCCATCTCGACCCTTCTAGTCCGTGCCGAACACATATTCTCCCCTAGTCCCATCTACCTGCGCTCAGACCATAACCTTCATTCCCTTCCTGTCCATATACCTATCCAATTTATTTTTAAATGATAAAAACGAACCTGCCTCCAACACCTTCACTGAAGCTCATTCCACACAGCTACCACTCTCTGAGTAAAGAAGTTCCCCTCACGTTACCCCTAAACCTCTGTCCCTTAATTCTCAAGTCATGTCCTCTTGTTTGAATCTTCCCTACTCTCAGTGGGAAAAGCTTTTCCACGATCAACTCTGTCTATCCCTCTCATCATTTTAAAGACCTCTATCAACTCCCACCTTAACCTTCTGCGCTCCAGAGAATAAAGCCCTAACTTGTTCAACCTTTCTCTGTAACTTAGTTGCTGAAACCCAGGCAACATTCTAGTAAATCTCCTCTGTACTCTCTCTATTTTGTTGACATCCTTCCTATAATTAGGCGACCAAAATTGTACACCGTACTCCAGAATTGGCCTCACAATAACTTGTACAATTTTAACATTACATCCCAACTTCTATACTCAACATTTTATGTTGCACGGTGAGTCAGATGCAACAACTTGCGTTTATTGGTGTGTTTTGAATGACAATAAAGTCTTTGATTAATTGGTTTTCAAGAGAGAGTTAGATTTAGCTCTTTGCGGTAACGGAGTCAAGGGATATGGGGAGAAGGCAGGAACGGGGTACCGATTGTGGATGATCAGCCGTGATCACATTGAATGGCGGTGCTGGCTGGAAGGGCCGAAAGGCCTACTCCTGCACCTATTGTCTGAGGAAGGACATTCTTGCCATAGAGGGAGTACAGAGAAGGTTCACCAGACTGATTCCTGGGATGTCAGGACTGTCTTATGAAGAAAGACTGGATAGATTTGGTTTATACTCTCTAGAATTTAGGACATTGAGAGGGGATCTTATAGAGACTTACAAAATTCTTAAGGGGTTGGACAGGCTAGATGCAGGAAGATTGTTCCCGATGTTGGGGAGGTCCAGGACAAGGGGTCACAGCTTAAGGATAAAGGGGGAAATCCTTTAAAACCGAGATGAGAAGAACTTTTTTCACACAGAGAGTGGTGAATCTCTGGAACTCTCTGCCGCAGAGGGTAGTCGATGCCAGTTCATTGGCTATATTTAAGAGGGATTTAGATGATGGCCCCTTGTGGCTAAAGGGGATCAGGGGTATGGAGAGAAGGCAGGAACGGGATACTGAGTTGGATGATTAGCCATGATCATATTGAATGGCGGTGCAGGCTCGAAGGGCCGAATGGCCTCTACTCCTGCACCTAATTTCTATGTTTCTATGTTTAACTTATTCTCGGGAGGGTGGGGGAGCAGGGACCCACTTTAACGTAACTCTCTAAATGCCCGCAGGGAGAGGGTTGTCGGAGTAAGCGGAAGAAGAGACAGGTGGACATTCACAAGGAGTGACTTGCCCTCGAGGGGTGGAAGACGTGTGTGGGTCGGTGGGACCCTGACTACAACAGCCCTCCCCCACCCCACCCCACCCGGCCACAGGCCCTGAGCGCTGGACATCAACAGGGAACATCTCACCGAGGACCAGACACCTCCTTCCTCACCCCCACATCCCCCCCCCGGCGATAATCCCAGTGGTGGGGGAGAGGTGAGGCCCCGCTGTGGGAGTCCCCTCTCCCACCTGCCCAGCCCTAGCCCAGCCTTCCCAACCTCTCCTTGTAGCTCAGTCCCTCGAGTCCTGTAACGTCCGCACCCTCTCCAGTTGAATCACTTCGCCGATCATAAGCGATAGCAGCAGAATCAGGCCATTCGGCCCATCAGGTCTACTCCGCCATTCAATCACGGCTGATCTATCTCTCCCTCCTAACCCCATTCTCCCCATAACCTCTGACACCCTGGGGAAGCGACCAGCCTGAATGTGGGGGGTTTACCAGGATGGAGGGCTGGATTGTTTGATGCTGAGGTTAGGGGGCATGAAGATGGCTGGTCCTGTGAGAGATCATCTGTGCCCCTCCCCAGCAGACTCCACAACTTTATTCCCACTGACAGTTCAGAGCTGGAGCCCCTGTGATTTGGGCTAGCCCTTCACGGCACCAGAGACCCGGGTTCAATCCGGACTACGGGCGCTGTCTGTACCTTCTCCCCGTGACCACGTGTGTTTTCTCCGGGTGCTCCGGTTTCTCCCACATTCCAAAGACGTGCAGGTTTGTAGGTTAATTGACTGTCCCTAGTGTGTGTCGGAGACCAACTAGTGTACAAGGGATAGCAGGCCTCGGTGGGCCGAAGGTCATTTTCCGTGCTGTATCTGTAAAATTACAACTAAACCAAGAGTGGACCCAGGTGTGAGGTAGGAACAGCAGAGGCATCAGGTTTGGGGAATGAGGAGGGGTCTTCCCTCCCTTCACATACCTCCTATCCCCTTCCCCGACACTGGCAAGACATGCCCACAATCCCAGGCACTCCTTGAATCCATCACAGTGAAAGGCCAGCTGAAAATTCCCCCCCCTCCCTCCCAAACTTGAAAGGGAAAATTGTTTCGGAGATCACGGGACTTTTAAGAGAGCTTTTTTTTTTTCTATTGCAAAGAGATGTGTTTTATAATAGACAAACCATGTAAATAAAGCTAAACATTTGGGAAAGGATGTTTCCGATTTGTGTGTGTGTGTGTGTGTGTTAATTTTCACCGTCTCTATTCCTTTTTTAATTTCACAAGAGTGGACATTCACTCTGTTGGCCTCTCGGTCATTTTGGCCATTTTTGTTGGCTGCTCCGAGATGACCCGCCATTTTGTCAGCCTCTTTGTCGCCATTTTTCCTCGATGTTTCGAGATCTCTTTGTCGGCTGATAAAGCCGCCCGTCGAAACTTCAGAGTGCCGATTTTCAGAAGGCCTTCGATAAGAGGCTAAGCTTATACGCTGCTAGGGATGATGAGAGAAGGGATGATACTAGCATAGATAGCAGGTTGACTGGATGGCAGAAGGCAACGAGCTGCAATAAAAGGCGCCTTTACAGGTTGGCTGCCAGTGACTAGCGGATTTCCGCAACTTGGCCGCTGTCCTTCACGTTGTATACCAATGATTTGGACGAGGGGGTCGAAGGGACTTGTGGGCCAGGTTTGCTGATGATGCTAAGATAGGTGGAGGGGCAGGTAGTGTAGTGAAGCAGGGACTTCCTCTGCAGAAGGACTTGGACAGGTTGGAGAGTGGGCAGAGAAGTGGCAGATGAAACTCAGTGTAGCAAAGTGCGGAGTCATGCATTTTGATAAGGAGGAGAAATGTGTAGATTATTTTCTAAATGGAGAGAGAATCCAGAAATTCGAGGTTTCAAAGGGACTTGTGAGTGCTGGTGCAGGACTGTGGAAAAAGCTTGCTGGTCGAATCGGTAGTAAGGAAGGCAAATTCTATGCTAGCATTATATCGAAAGGCCTGTCTACAACAACAGATGCAGGTCGCATTTGGAATCCTGTGAGCAAATTTGGGCCCCATATCTGAGGAAGGGATTGTGCTGGCTCTGGAGAGGGCCCAGAGGAGGTTTACAAGAATGATTCCAGGAATGAGTGGGTTAGCGTGTGATGAGCTTTTGCCAGCACTGGGGCCTGTACTCGCTGGAGTTTAGAAGGTTGAGGGGGGGGACCTCATTGAAACATACAGAATATGAAAGGCATAGATAGAGTGGATGTGAGAAGAGGATGTTGGGGGAGTCTAGGACCAGAGGCACAGCCTCAGAATTAAATGGGGGCTCTTTTAGAAAGGAGTTGGGGAGGGACTTCTTTAGTTAGAGGGTGGTGAATCTGTGGAACTCATTGCCACAGAGGGTGATGTAGGGCAAGTCAGTGGATATTTTTAAGGCAGAGATAGACAAATTCTTGATTAGAATGGTTATGGGTAGAGGGCAAGAAGATTGGAATTGGAGGCAGAGATCAGCCATGAGTGAATGGTGGAGTCGACTCGATGGGCCGAATGGCCTCATTCTACTCCTGTAAATTGTGAACTTGTGAGAAGCGGTCTCGCCATTGGGCAATTGCTTCCCATGTTTTCTTTTCAGAGGGTTTTGCTGTCCGCTTTTTATGATGGGGTGGCCATGCCGAGGCAACCATTTTGTGTCGGTCGATCAGAGATCGCAAGAGAGCGTGGGCCATTTTGTTGCTCTGACACAGCTATTTTGTTCGTTGCTCAGCAATGGATGGATGTTTTGGTTGGTCGCTCTGAAGCAGCCAACCATTATCATGCCATAACAAGGAAATTGGCTGCTCTTTTGACCCGTCTCAGGATTTCGGCCATTTTGTCCACCCCTCAGAGGCAGTCGGCCATTTTGTCAATGGATAATAGGTGCAGGAGTAGAGGCCATCGGCCCTTCCAGCCAGCACCGCCATTCAATGTGATCATGGCTGATCATCCCCAATCAGTACCCCGTTCCTGCCTTCTCCACCATATCCCCTGACTCCGCTATCTTTAAGAGCCCTATCTAGCTCTCTCTTGAAAGCATCCAGAGAACTGGCCTCCACCGCCCTCTGAGGCAGAGGAATTCCACAGACTCACCACTCTCTGTGAGAAAAAGTGTTTCCTCGTCTCCGTTCTAAATGGCCGACCCCTTATTTCAACTGTGTGTGGCCCCTGGTTCTGGACTCCCCCAACATCGGGAACAATATTTCCTGCCTCTAGCGTGTCCAAACCCTTAATAATCTTAAATGTTTCAAATAAGATCCCCTCTCATCCTTCTAAACTCCAGAGCAGGGGTGAAGAACCTTCTAGGCCATTAAGTGCGGCATTAAATTTTGTAGAACAAATCCTTTTGTTTTATTAATATGTTTTTGTTCGTCTCTTATTATTTGTATTTTAATCTTAAAATGAACGTATTTAAAATACCAAAGAGTAAAAGAAGATTCAACAAAATCAGCATTTTTTAGCATTCAAATTAGCATTTCAACCTCACCTGTTGATGTCTCCAAGGCTCCTAAAGAACTACAGATGGAATTAATTGAGGTCTCAGAAGATGACATTTTAAAGCCTTATTTGAAGCTGAAAGATCCGATTGAAATATGGAATAATGCAGTAGAATAACCACGCCTTCGGTAACATGCACGATAAATGCTTTCTTGCTTTTCAACCACTTATTGCAGCGAATCTACATGCTCCTACCTAACCAAAATCAAGACGCCCTTAAGCTCACAAATGACGGACACCCATCTAGAATGGTGGCCATTAGGAAAGGGGGAGATGCCACGAGACCTGGGTGTCATGGTACACCAGTCATTGAAAGTAGGCATGCAGGTGCAGCAGGCAGTGAAGAAAGCGAATGGTATCTTGCTTTCATAGCAAAAGGATTTGAGTATAGGAGCAGGGAGGTTCTACTGCAGTTGTACAGGGTCTTGGTGAGACCACACCTGGAGTATTGCGTACAGTTTTGGTCTCCAAATCTGAGGAAGGACATTCTTGCCATAGAGGGAGTGCAGAGAAGGTTCACCAGACTGATTCCTGGGATGTCAGGACTGTCTTATGAAGAAAGACTGGATAGACTTGGTTGATACTCTCTAGAATTTAGGAGATTGAGAGGGGATCTTATAGAAACTTACAAAATTCTTAAGGGGTTGGACAGGCTAGATGCAGGAAGATTGCTCCCGATGTTGGGGAAGTCCAGGACAAGGGGTCACAGCTTAAGGATAAGGGAGAAATCCTTTAAAACCGAGATGAGAAGAACTTTTTTCACACAGAGAGTGGTGAATCTCTGGAACTCTCTGCCGCAGAGGGTAGTCGAGGCCACAGTTCATTGGCTATATTTAAGAGGGAGTTAGATGTGGCCCTTGTGGCTAAAGGGATCAGGGGGTATGGAGAGAAGGCAGGTACAGGATACTGAGTTGGATGATCAGCCATGATCATATTGAATGGCGGTGCAGCTCGAAGGGCCGAATGGCCTCACTCCTGCACCTAATTTCTATGTTTCTATGTTTCTAGAAGATCAGCTGAAACCGCGTACCTCCATGTTGCAACCAAATATTCAAATCCTTTCCCACAAAAAGCAGTCACAACAATTTCATAATAGGTAGTTAACTTTAGAATTAACAAACACATTTTCATTTTCTTGTAGTACATAGTAGTTAGATTTTTTACCAAAAATTGTACATTTTGAAGTGTATCTAATTGAAGTTTCTTGAATGTGACCTCATTAGATTACAGCTAACTTAATGTGGCATCCCAACATGAAAAGGTTCCCCACCCCCGCTCCAGAGTAAACATAGAAAACATAGAAAATAAGTGCAGGAGTAGGCCATTCGGCCCTTCCAGCCTGCACCGCCATTCAATATGATCAGGGCTGATCATCCAGCTTAGTATCCTACTTAGTATACAAGCCCAGCCGCTCCATTTTCTCAGCATATGACAGTCCCGCCATCCCGGGAATTAACCTTGTAAACCTACATTGCACTCCCTCAATAGCAAGAGGCCCCTTCTGAGGCGGTTGCCCATTTTTTGGCCCCCTCCAAGGCAGTCGGCCAGTTTTGGCGGGACCCTCTCTGAGGCAGTCGGCCATTTTGGCGGGACCCTCTCTGAGGTAGTCGGCCATTTTTTTTGGCCCCCTGCAAGGCAGTTGGCCATTTTGGCGGGGACCCTCTCTGAGGCAGTCAGCCATTTTGACGGCCCCCTCTGAGGCAGTCGGCCATTTTGCCGGGACCTCTCTGAGGTAGTCGGCCATTTTGACGGCCCCCTCTGAGGCAGTCGGCCATTTTGCCGGGACCCCCTCTGAGGTAGTCGGCCATTTTGGCAGGGCCCTCTCTGAGGCAGTCGGCCATTTTGGCAGAGCCCCCTCTGAGGTAGTCAGCCATTTTGGCGGGACCCTCTCTGAGGCAGTCGGCCATTTTGTCAGGCCTATTGCTCACCCTGTCAAACAAGAACAGTCATGTTTTGTGCCCTGGGTGCGGGGAGGGGGAGGGGGAGGGGGAGGGGGAGGGGGTGGGGGAGCAGGTTGCAACACCAAACATCATTTCACTCAGGGGTCTGGGCTCCAGAAGTGAAACCTGCCCCCTTCCCCCCCTCCACCTCCTACATCCGAGCCAGCCGGGGATGATAGCGGCCTCGACCTCGACCAAAGGCCACGCTGCAAACAATGCTGCTGCCGCAGTCGCCAGGGCAACCCAGTGTTGACAACAACACCTGGCCAAGTTTCAGCAACTAATTAAACGTACCAAAGGCCAAATGTGATGAAACAAGCAATGGATTCACCCAAACCACAGCCAAAACATCAGGCTGCCATGGTTACAGACAACGTTTAACAAGTTCACACAGTCTGAGCGAGAACAGGATTCGTGAGAAAACTCTGGTGGAAGCCGGCAATGATTTCTGGAATGTAACTTGTTGTGTGGGGGGGGTGTGGGACACTGGGCCAGCGAGGGGGCTCCACTCTGTCTGTGTGGGACACTGGGCCAGTGAGAGGGCTCCGCTCTGTCTGTGTGGGGGGGGGTGTGGGACACTGGGCCAGCGAGGGGGCTCCGCTCTGTCTGTGTGGGGGGTGTGGGACACTGGGCCAGTGAGAGGGCTCCCGCTCTGTCTGTGTGGGGGGGTGTGGGACACTGGGCCAGTGAGAGGGCTGCCGCTCTGTCTGTGTGGGACACTGGGCCAGCGAGGGGGCTCCGCTCTGTCTGTGTGGGACACTGGGCCAGTGAGAGGGCTCCGCTCTGTCTGTGTGGGACACTGGGCCAGTGAGGGGGCTCCGCTCTGTGTGTGTGGGGACACTGGGCCAGTGAGAGGGCTCCGCTCTGTCTGTGTGGGACACTGGGCCAGCGAGGGGGCTCCGCTCTGTCTGTGTGGGACACTGGGCCAGTGAGAGGGCTCCGCTCTGTCTGTGTGGGACACTGGGCCAGCGAGAGGGCTCCGCTCTGTGGGGGGGGGGGGGGGTGTGGGACACTGGGCCAGTGAGAGGGCTCCGCTCTGTCTGTGGGGGGTGTGTGGGACACTGGGCCAGTGAGAGGGCTCCGCTCTGTCTGTGTGGGGGCGTGTGGACACTGGGCCAGTGAGAGGGCTCTGCTCTGTGTGTGTGGGACACTGGGCCAGTGAGAGGGCTCCGCTCTGTGTGTGTGGGGGGAGCGTGTGGGACACAGGGCCAGTGAGAGGGCTCCGCTCTGTCTGTGTGGGGGGGCGACTGGTTCTGCGGCTGTAGGCCTCGGAATGCAGAACGGCGCGGTGGCGCAGCGGGTGGAGCCGCTGCCTCGGGGTGACAGGGACCCGGGCCCCATCCAGACCACGTGTGCTACCCGTACAGTTTGTACCCTCTCTCTCCAAGTGACCTGCGTGGGTTTTCTCCGGGAACTCGGGTTCCTCCCACGCTCCAAAGACGCCCGTCCAATGGTTTCGATAATTTGCAAAATTGTCCCTGGCGTGTGCAGGCTACTGTACAGAGGTGACCGCTGCTCAGCGCCGACTCGGTGGGCCGAAGGGCCTGTTTCCACATTATCCACATTATACTGCATCTGCCATGCATTTGCCCACTCACCCCACCCAGCCCACCCAACCCCATTCTGCCTCTCCTTGTAACCTTGACACCCTTCTTAATCAATTTATCAATCTCTGCTTTAGAAATGCCCCATGACGTGAGCTCCAAAGCCATCTACGGCAATGATTCACCACCCTCTTTGCTGCTCAACTCATTCTGAAGTTACAGTATAATGTGGATAAATGTGAGGTTATCCACTTTGGTGGCAAAAACAGGAAAGTAGACTATTATCTGAATGGTGGCCGATTAGGAAAAGGGGAGATGCAACGAGACCTGGGTGTCATGGTACACCAGTCATTGAAAGTAGGCATGCAGGTGCAGCAGGCAGGGAAGAAAGCCAATGGTATGTTAGCATTCATCGCAAAAGGATTTGAGTATCGGAGCAGGGAGGTTCTACTGCAGTTGTACAGGGTCTTGGTGAGACCACACCTGGAGTATTGCGTACAGTTTTGGTCTCCTAATCTTGAGGAAAGACATTCTTGCCATAGAGGGAGTGCAGAGAAGGTTCACCAGACTGATTCCTGGGATGGCAGGACTTTCATTATTAAGAAAGACTGGATAGACTCGGCTTGTACTCGCTAGAATTTAGAAGATTGAGGGGGGATCTTATAGAAACTTACAAAATTCTTAAGGGGTTGGACAGGCTAGATGCAGGAAGATTGTTCCCGATGTTAGGGAAGTCCAGGACACGGGGTCACAGTTTAAGGATAAGGGGGAAGTCTTTTAGGACCGAGATGAGAAAAGCTGTGAATCTGTGGAATTCTCTGCCGCAGAAGGTAGTTGAGGCCACCACGAGTTCATTGGCTATATTTAAGAGGGAGTTAGATGTGGCCCTTGTGGCTAAAGGGATCAGGGGGGTGTGGAGAGAAGGCAGGTAC
>JAWMAR010003378.1:65000-81953 GCA_036785375.1 Leucoraja ocellata | reverse complement strand
GTCTGGAGCTTTGAGCATGGTGTCCAGTCGCAATAGGTGCAGTGACTGGACCCTATGTGCAGATACAAGTGCCATCAACATTTGTGTTTAGAGCATAGATTGTTCCAGGTTGAGGGATCCGGCTGGTGGCCATCCCCTGAGGTATGTTAGGACCACACTGACATCCCATGTATGGGTGTACCTTGGTCTAGGGGGTTAGAGTTGTAAATACCCTTCATTAGTTTGACCACCAGCTGGTGGGACCCCATGGCTTGTTGTCCTGGAGCTGGTTTTAAATAGATAGGCAGGGAAATTCTAGCTGTGTTGATGGCTCTGTAGCTGAAGTTCTTCATCGTGGTGAAGGTTCGCCAGGAATTCCAGTACGTTGGTAACTGTAGCGGTTTAGTAGGTGGTCTCTGTATCCAAGCAGTACTTCTCCCATTTTTTGATGCTGGACAAGTGCTGTTTTTTTAGTGGATGTTCGGAGGGGTGCTGAATGGTGTCGACGGTTTGTTATGATAATCCCAGTCCCAGAAGTGGTTTGTGCAGAATCTGCAACCCAGGAGTTTGATTTTCTCATGGCACGGGTGGCTTGTGCCCAACACTGGGCGTTAATAACTCTGGGTCACTGGGGAATACCATCGGAGTTCCAACAACCATGTTATGGAGTATTGGGAACCATGGCTGTGTAGGCCAGTCGGGTACTATCAAAATACCTGAAGCAGAGTCCATTCGTACTGTGCGTAGTCCCCGACTGATGAGGCAGAAGGGAGGAAATGCATAGAAGAAGAATTTCCCCAATTCAGCGCGAACGCATCTACCGCTGCTGCCTCAGGGTCTGGTTCCCAAGCGACATACATAGGTACCTGGTGATTTAGCCTAGATGCAAATAAATCGATATCTAGCGTGCCATATTGCTTGATAACTTTTGTGAACGTTTTTATGGGGGTTTTAACATCCATTCGATGTTGTAATTAAATTTACGTGACCTGGTGTCTGCCACTGTATTTAGCTTACGTGGTAGGTAAATTACTGATAGCCAAATATGTCTTTGGACACACCATAGCCAAATTGTGTTGACCAACTTGTCGCATGATACCGATTTTATGCCGCCCATATGGTTAATGTAGGCCACCACCGTAGTATTATCTATTTATAACCGTACATGCAAGTGATTTTAAACCATAAAAGTCACCCAACATCTCTATTTAATTAATGCCCAGTGTAAGTAGTAACGATGATTCTGGGTTAGTCCATCTACTACTTGTGCTGGATATAGAGGTAGTTGCTCCCCAGCCTTGAGCACTGGCATCTGTTTGGATAACTGACGTAGGGTTAGTGATGATAATAGGCTGAAACTATGTCAAACGTTTTTTGCCCACCACTGCAGTTCTGATATTACTTCAGTGGGTAACTTCATGAAACGATCATAATGACCTGTATGTCGTTTTTGGTAAAAAGGTCCGAATTATGTAGCTCGAAATGCTGCTGCCATTTTCCCAATTACTCTGTTAATTGTCGAGTAGTTGGTAGGTTGTTGACCATTAAATTGTTGCATGATTGTGCCAATTCAACTACGTTGTCTCTTGGCAATGTTACAATCACGTAGACTGAACTAATTGTGAAGCCCAAGCAGTCCATGATAGTGGATGGCTTCAACTTAGATTTATCTGGATGTAAGATAACCCCAGGGCTTCGAATAACTGTTTGGTAGCTGAACAGCTAACATAGTCAATTTCATGGTCTTGCCTACCATTTAGGATGTCATCAAGATATGCCATGACAATAAGTTTTTGTCTTCCGAATATTGCCAGAGATTCAGATTCAGATTCAGATTCAGATCCAATTTTAATTGTAATTGTCAGTGTACAGTACAGAGACAACGAAATGCATTTAGCATCTCCCTTGAAGAGCGACATAGCAAACGATTTGAATAAATAATAATAAGTGTCCGGGGGGGGTGGTGATTGGCAGTCACCGAGGTACGTTGTTGAGTAGAGTGACAGCCGCCGGAAAGAAGCTGTTCCTCGACCTGCTGGTTCGGCAACGGAGAGACCTGTAGCGCCTCCCGGATGGTAGGAGGGTAAACAGTCCATGGTTGGGGTGAGAGCAGTCCTTGGCGATGCTGAGCGCCCTCCGCAGACAACGCTTGCTTTGGACAGACTCAATGGAGGGGAGCGAGGGACCGGTGATGCGTTGGGCAATTTTCACCACCCTCTGCAATGCCTTCCGGTCGGAGACAGAGCAGTTGCCATACCATACTGTGATGCAGTTGGTAAGGATGCTCTCGATGGTGCAGCGGCAGAAGTTCAGCAGGATATGAGGAGACAGATGGACCTTCTTCAGTCTCCTCAGGAAGAAGAGACGCTGATGAGCCTTCTTGATCAGAGTAGAGTAGCTGGTTTTAGTGTCTTGGTGACACTCTTGGGCTGATGTGAACCCATTGGGTAACGCTTTAAACTGCTATAGCTGCCCCATCCAGCTAAATTTCAGGTAGCTGCGATGATCCCTGTGAATGGTACTAAATAGTAAACATATTTAAGATGAATGCTTGCCATGAAGTATCCTTTGGAATTTAGTTGTTTGGCAGTAACAACCGGTTCCATTTTGAAATGTATATACTTAACAAACATATTTAGTGAAGTTAAGTCAATGGTGATGCGACATCCACCATCTTTTTTGGGTTTAGTGAATATATTTGATACGAATTGCAAGGGTTCAGGTTTTCCCATGATACCCTTTGTAATTATTCTCACCAGTTCAGCTTGTCCCTCTTGTTTCTTTAACGAAGAGGGGAAAATACCCTCTGGGGTGAATGTTGATCTGGTGGCAATTTTTCTAGTATGAATTGTATTTGTATTCACTACTGCCATATATACTGATCACTCGTGATAGACTCCCATGAGTTAGTATTACTCTATATACTGGTAGGAATCAGACCCACCTACCTCCACGGTTATGGGTATTCTTCTGTTTCCTGCCGGTCCAACCAGTGTTGCACGTCGTTATACGTGGCGGTGACGTTGGTGGTGGCACATGTTCCATGGGGTCCGCTCTGGGCGGTGATAGAATGCGGACCCCGAGCTTTCATCAGTCCGATATGATAGACGTTGACAGATGGACGCGATGGGGTGCTGCTGCGTAGGAATTACTGTTTTTGGTTGCTCGTCCCGGCCCTGACCTCATGAGCCGAAAGTTTTGTAAAACCTCTTGCATGTCCTTCATATGCTTTGTGAGGTTTTTACCAAAGAGCAGTGGGTCTGACTCAGTGCCTGGGGTATGCACAACTCCGCAATTTAAGGTGTTATGGCAGGTCTTATGACTTGTTTACGAAGGTTATGGTCATCTCCGTATTTGTCCATGGAACGAGGAAAAAACGATGTGATGCCTGTCATCAGGTTTTTAACGGCCTCCTGCACGTGGAGTTTCCACGTAGCTGTCCACCACACCTAGCAGCTCTTCCTGTTCCTGCACCCCTTGCATACTCCCGAAATATTCAGCCATTGCCCCTGTTCTTGACCAGCCCAGTCCTGGTCACCAAAGCTATCCTCTGGAAAGGAGGAAGCAATGGACAGTGCACAAGGCACTGTGGAGGGAGTGCCTGACCCCTCTCTGCGAGAGCGCCCCTCATGGGGTGCACCTCGCTGGAGCTCCTGCTCCACGAGCCGCTCCATGCGGCTCAGGCGGCTGTCTCTCCCCCGCCTGGGTGGAGAGACGTCCCTGTCCGATAAGTCGGAGCCACCGGCCGGATGCGTCTTCCTTGGGTTTACTTCCAGCCCGCTGCACAGGCGCTAGCGGGCTGGGCTCGGCGCGGTGTCGGGGTGTAGCGCAACGCCCGGTAAGCGGTCCTACCGCCTTCTTGCTGCCCCCCGCGAGATGGAACGCTCCTCCGTGGAGTCGAGGTGGGGGGGGGGGGGGGGCAGGTCTGTGCAGGCGGCTGTTTCTCCCCTCGGGCGGGTGGAAAGACGTCCCGTCCGATAAGTCGGAGCCACCTGCCGGACGCCTCCGTGACGTTATTTCCAGCCCGCTGCTTAGGCGCTAGCTGTCACGGCTCGGCACGGTGTCGGGATAGCGGAGCGCCGGGTAAGCGATCTTACCGCCTTGATGCCGCCCCCCCCCCCCCCCCCAGATGGACGCTCCTCCGTGGAGTCGAGCGTGGGACAGGTTTGTTGCAGAGCCTTTCTTCTCTGCCGGACAGCAGAAGGCTCCCTATGAAAGAAAAACCCGACGTCAGCTTACCTGGCGGTCCGTTCTTTCACCTCCATTGCGGGAGCGCCTGACTCCCGCTGTGCCGCTGTTGCTCTGCTGGACGTAATGCCGCGCATGCATGATGAACGGGTTCGTCACGGAATCACTCACGTGACTCCGAAGTAAAATTGGTCTCACCAATGCCTTGTACAATTTTAACATTGCATCCCAACTTCTATACTCAAAGCTCTGATTTATAAAGGTTGCACACAAAAAGCTTTATTTACCATCCTATCTACATGAGATTCCACCTTCAAGGAATTATGCACAGTTGTTCTTAGATCCCTATGTTCAACTGCATTACTCAATTCGCTACCATTTACCATGTACGTCCTATTTTGATTTGTCCTGCCAAGATGTAGCACCTCACACTTATCAGCATTAAACTTCATCTGCCATATTTTAGCCTATTCTTCCAAATGGCCTAAATCTCTCTGTATACTTTGGAATCTACTTCATTATCCACGCCACCTCCTATCTTAGTATCATTTGCATACTTCTAATACAATTTACCACACCATCATCCAGATCATTGACGTACATGACAAACAACAGTGGACCCAACGCAGATCCCTGAGGTACCCCAGTAGTTACCGGCCTCCAACCTGACAAACAGCCATCCACCATTGCTCTCTGGCATCTCCCATTCAGTCACTGTTGAATCCATCTTGCTACTCCTGCATTTATACTCATCAATTAACCTTCTTAACCAACCTTCCACGAGGAACCTTGTCAAAGGCCTTACTAAAGTCTATATAGACAACATCCACTGCTTTACCGGCATCAATTTCCCTAGTAACCTCTTCAGGAAATTCAAGAAGATTAGTCAAACATGACCTTCCAGGCACAAATCCATGTTGACTGTTCCCAATCAGACCCTCTTTATCCAGATCCTTATATATATTATCTCTAAGTATCCTTTCCATTACATTGTCCACCACTGATGTCAAACTGACAAATCTATAATTGCTAGGTTTACTCTTAGAACCCTTTTTAAACAATGGACCAACATGTGCAGTATCCTCCGGCACTATTCCCGTTTCAATTGACATTTGAAATATTTATGTCATAGCCGCTGCTATTTCTACACTAACTTCCTTCAATATCCTAGAGGATATCCTGTCGGGACCTGGAGACTTATCCACTTTTATATTTTGCAAAAGTGTTAGAACTTATTTTTCTTTGAATCTCATAGTTTGCATAGCTACTCTACTTGTTTCCCTTACCTTACACAATTCAATATAATTCCCCTTGGTGAATACCGAAGAAACTAAATTGTTCAATATCTCCCCCATCTCTTTTGGCTCTGCAGATAGCTCTCCACTCTGTCTCTCTAATGGACCAATTTTATCCCTCGTTATCCTTTTGCTATTAATATAGTTGTAGAAACCCGTTGGATTTACTTTCACCTTACCTGCCAAAGCAACCTCATATCTTCTTTTAGCTTTTCTAGTTTATTTCTTAAGATTCTTTTTACATTCTTTATACTCCTCATGCACCTCATTTACTCCATGCTGCCTATAATTATTGTAGATCTCTCTCTATTTCCGAACCAAGTGTTCAATTTCCCTGGAAAACCATGGCTCTTTCCAATTTTTACTATTTCCTTTCAACGGAACATTGACATAAAGTGGCTGTACTCTTAAAATTTCCCCTTTAAATGTTCTCCATTTCTCTGCTACATCCTTCCCATAAAACAAACAGTCCCAATTCACTCATTTTAAACCCTTTACCATCTCATCAAAGTTAGCCATTGTCCAATCAAAAATCTCAACCGTAGGTCCAGTTCTCACCCTCTCCATAATTATATTGAAACTAATGGTATTGTGATCACTGGACCCGAACTGCTCCCCAACGCATACCTCCGCCACCTAACCTGTCTAATTTCCTAACATGGCCCTTCTCTAGTAGGTACATCTATGTGTTGCTGCAAAAAACTATCCTGCACACATTTTACAAACCATCCAGCCCATTTACAGAATGTGTGGACAATTGAAATCTCCCACAATCACTACCTTGTGCTCACGACTAATATCTGCTATCTCCTAGTATATTTGATCTTCCAATTCTCGCTCCCCATTTGGCGGTCTATAATACACCGCGATACGTGTTGCTCCCTCTTTATTAACTGACCCTTGCAGTTTCCCCACTACCGATGTTCGACTAACTGTTCATAATTTCCCGTTTTCTCTCTCCCTCCCATTTTAAAAAGTAGGGTTACATTAGCGACCCTCCAATCCTCAGGAATTACACCAGAATCTAAAGAGTTCTGAAAAATTATCACCAATGCATCCACTATTTCCGGGGATACTTCGTTAAGTACTCTGGGATGCAGCCTATCTGGCCCTTGGGAATTATTGGCCTTTAATCCATTCAATTTACCAAACAGCACTTCCCGGCTAACCTGGATTTTACTCAGTTGCTCCATCTCATTTGACCCCCGGTCCCCTGCTATTTCCGGCAGATTATTTATGTCTTCCTTAGTGAAGACAGAACCAAAGTAGTTATTCAATTGGTCTGCCATGTCCTTGTTCCCCATAATCAATCCCCCTGTTTCTGACTGCAAGAGACCTACATTTGTTTTAACTAATCTTTTTTTTTTCTCTTCACACATCTATAACAACTTTTTTTGTCCCCTGCCAGTTTTCTTTCATAATCTATTTTCCCTTTCCTAATTAAGCCCTTAGTCCTCTTCTGCTGGGCTCTTTGGTTTTGATACTATCCCTGATTTCCCTTGTTATCCACGGATGCACTACTTTCCATGATTTAATATTTTGCCAATCTGGGATGAACATTTTTTGTAGTTCATTCATGCAGTCTTTAAATGCTTTCCATTGCCTATCCACCGTCAACCCTTTAAGAATCAATTGCCAGTCTATCTTGGCCAATTCACGTCTCATTCACGTTCTTTAAATTCAGAACCTTTGTTTCAGAATTATATATGTCACTCTTCATCCTAATGAAGAATTGAACCATATTATGGTCACTCTTGCCCAAGTGGCCTTGCACAACAAGACTGTTAACTAACCCTTCCTCATTACTCAATGCCCAGTCTAGAATAGCCTGCTCTCTCGTTGGTTTTCGACATGTTGGGTTAGAAAACTATCCCGCATACATCCCAAGAAATCCTCTTCGTCAGCACCCCTGCCAATTTGATTCACCCAATCTATATGTAGATCGAAGTCACCCATTATAACTGTTTTACCTTTGTTTCAAGCATTTCTAATTTCCTGTTTGATGCCATTCCCATCTCCACCACTACTGCTAGGTGGCCTGTAAACAACTCCCTCTAGCGTTTTCTGCCCCTTTGTGTTTCGCAGCTTTACCCATATCGATTCCACATCCTCCAAGCTAATGTCCTTCCTTTCTATTGCGTTAATCTCCTCTCTAAACAACAACGCTACCCACCTCATTTTCCTTTCTGTCTATCCCTCCTGAATATTGAATATCCCTGGATGTTCAGCTCCCAGCCTTGGTCTCCCTGGCGCCATGTCTCCGTGATCCCAACTATATCATAGTAATTAATAGCTATCTGCACATTCAACGTATCCACCCTATTACAAATGCCATTGCATTGAGACACAAAGCATTCACGCTTGTTTATTGCAACACTCTTACCCCTTATATAATTATGTTGAATAGTGGCCCTTTTTGATTTTTGCCATGGTTTTGTCCGCCTGCCACTTTTACTTTTCACCTTGCTACCTATTGCTTCTACTCTCATTGTACACCGCTCTGTATCTCCGCTCACACATTTAAGACACCCTTTCCCTTTAACTCTATCCTCGACTATCCCATTCGACACCCCACCCGCTTATTCAGTTTTAAACCACCCGTGTAGCGGTGGTAAACCTGCCTGCCAGAATGCTGGTCCCCCATCTGTTAAGATGCAACCCATCCCTTTTGTACACCCTTACTCCAAAACGGATCCCAGTGATCTAAGAATCTGAATACCTGCCCCGTGCACCAGTTCCTCAGCCACACATTCAGGTCCCGAATCTCCCTGTTCCTGCTCTCGCCAGCACGAGGAACTGGAAGCAAACCGGACATAATTACCCTGGAGGTCCTGCTCATCTCCGTTCTAAACGGCTTACGCCATAGTTTTAAACCGTGGCCCCTGGTTCTGGACGCCCCAAAATCTGGAACATGTTTCCTGGCTCCAACGTGTCCAAACCCTTAAGAATCTTATATTTTTCAATGATACCCTCTCATCCTAAATTCCAGAGTGTACAAGCTCAGCCGCTCCATTTTCTCAGCATTGACAGTCCCGCCATCCCGGGAATTAACCTTGAAAACCTACACTGCACTCCCACAATAGCAATAATGTCCTACCCCAAATTTGGAGATAAAAACTGCACACAATACTCCTGGTGTGGTCTCACTAGAATCCCGTGCAAATACAGAATGACCTCTTTGCTTCGATACTTAATTCCTCGTGTTATGAAGGCCAGCATACCATTCAATCTCTTCACTGTCTGCTGTACCTACATGCTTTCATTGACTGATGAACAAGGACCCCCAGATCCCGTTGTACTTTCGCTTTTCCCAACTTGACACCATTTAGATAAAAATCTGCCTTCCTGTTTTTGTTTCCAAAGTGGATAACCTCACATTTATCCACATCTGCCATGGATCAGCACAATCGCCCAACCTGTCCAAGACATCCTTCATGCTCAAAGCATCCTCCTAACAGTTAACACTACCACCCAGCTTTGTGTCACCTGCACATTTGCTAATGTTACTTTTAACCCCTTCATCCAAATCATGAATGTATATTGTAAATACATTTGATCCCAGCACCGAGCTGACATTATGAGATGCATGCACCCTTTATCCCAACGTGCAAATGTCAAGGAATATTGAATGGATATTTTAAGTGAGAGGAGCAAAGTTCGGACAAATGTCTTCTTGCATGGAGGGTGGTAGGAGCCTAGAATACGCTGCCAGGGGTGGTGGTGTAGGTAGATTCGACAGGGGTGTTTCAGAGTCGTTTGCATCCGTACATGGGTATTCAGGAAATTGGGATATATTTGGATACGCTACTGAATAAGAATTGGTCTTGGTATCGTGTTCGGCTCTGTTATTGTGGGCCGAAGGGTCTTTGCGGGGATTGGCTACAATACGGTAAACCCTAGGTGAGTGTTTTCCTTTTTTTTCACTGCGTGTGATTTAAAAGCCAGTCAGGGCGAACCTGAACTCTCAAACTTACATCATCCTCGCTTGGCGAAAAAATAAAACGGGGAAGGCGGCTCAATCGTTGCTGACGAGGGAACTTATACATAGGGTTAAATCCAAGGAAGAAGCATATAAATTGGCCACAGGAAACGGCAAACCGGAGGACTGGGAGGAAATGAGAATTCAACAGAGGAGGACATATTAATTTGAGTTCATTGTCGGATTCAGTTGAGTTTGATTCAGTTGAGTTGAGAATAGTTTAATTCAGGCGAGTTTCATTCAGTTGAGTTGAGTATAGTCTAATTCAGTTCCGTTCAGTTCTGTTTGCTTTGGTTTAGTTTAAAGATACAGCGCGGAAACAGGCTCTTCGGGCGTACACGCCAACCAGCGTCCCCCGAATATTAACACGACGAACAATTTACTGATGTCAAGTAACCTTCAAACCTATATGTCTTTGAAAGCGTGGCAGGGCCGGCGCACCTCTGAAGAACAACCACGGGGTCACAAGGAGAATATAGTGACCTCACCCATAGTGAGGAGCAAACCCCGGTCTCTGGCGCTGTGAGGCAGCAGCTCTACCGCTCATTTACAAACAAGTCAAGTCAAGTCAAGTCAAGTTTATTTGTCACATACACATACGAGATGTGCAGTGAAATGAAAGTGGCAATGCTCGCGGACTTTTGTGCAAAAGACAAACAACAAAACAACCAAACAAATTATAAACACAATCATAACACACATATTATTTTACATAATACATAATGGAAGGAAAAACGTTCAGTAGAGTTAGTCCCTGGTGAGATAGGCGTTTACAGTCCGAATTGCCTCTGGGAAGAAACTCCTCCTCAACCTCTCCGTTCTCACCGCATGGCAACGGAGGCATTTGCCTGACCGCAGCAGCTGGAACAGTCCGTTGCAGGGGTGGAAGGGGTCTCCCATGATTTTATTTGCTCTGGAGTTGCACCTCCTGTTGTATAGTTCCTGCAGGGGGACGAGTGAAGTTCCCATAGTGCGTTCGGCCGAACGCACTACTCTCTGCAGAGCCTTCTTGTCCTTGGCAGAGCAATTCCCAAACCAGATGGTAATGTTCCCGGACAAGATGCTTTCCACCGCCGCTGCGTAGAAGCACTGGAGGATCCTCGGAGACACTCTGAATTTCCTCAATTGCCTGAGGTGGTAAAGGCGCTGCCCTGCCTTACTCACGAGTGCTGAGGCGTGTGATGCCCATGTCATATCCTCGGAGATGTGGACTCCCAGATATTTAAAACAGTTCACCCTTTCCACAGGATCCCCATTTATCCTCAATGGAGTGTAAACTCTAGTTTAGTTTAGTTTAGTATCGTAAAGTTTAGTTTAGTTTATTATGCCCACGTGTTCCGAGATACTGTGAAAATCATTCATTGAGTGCTAACCAGTTCGCGTAAATATTACACATGATTACAACCAAACTGTCCACGGTGTACATATACAGGATACCGCGAATAACGCTCAGTGCAAGGTAAATTCCAGTAAGGTCCGTCTAAAGATAAACCGGGTGTCTGTCGAAGGGAGGTCAGGATCGCTCTCAGGTTGGTGATCGCATGTATATAATCCAACAGTGGACTTGACATCACATCGCGTTTACTTGCACTCGTTTATTCCCGCTGCAATTGGTAACATTCGCCACAATTCTTATTTTTGACATTTACGTTAGTTGCTGCCTCACAGCGCCGGAGACATATGTACGATCCTAGGTGGTATGCACAAAATGCTGCAGTAACTCAGCGGGATAGGCAGCGCCTCTGGAGAGAAGGAATGGGTGACGGATTGGGGATCAAGGACAATTTTTATCCATAATTGTTATCTAAGAGAAGGTAACAATAAAGCAAACAAATTTAAATGACAGTGAGACTGGACCCGTTGAGTTTCTCCAGCATTTTTGTGTACCTTCAATGTTCACACTGTTGGAATGTAAGTAGCCGATGCGAAATATCAGATGCTGTTCCTCCAATTTGCGCTGGGCCTCGTGTGTGCAAGGAGTGAATGTAGTTGTGGGATAACATGGAACTTGTGTGAACGGGTCTTAGAGTCATAGAGTCAAACAGCATTCAGCCATATAGCCAATGCCGAGCACAACGCTGTACCTTACCTGGAGCCCGAGATCGGCGTTTCACCCACATATATCTAAATCCATATATTTGTGGATGAACCTAGAGCCTGGATTGACACCTGGAAGTATGATGTTGTGGCGATCAGTGAAACATGGTTGTAGGAGGGCTGTGATTGGAAACTAAATATTCCAGCATTTCGTTGCTTCAGGTGTGATAGAATTGGAGGGGCAAGAGGTGGAGGTGTTGCATCGCTTATCAGGGAAGATATTACAGCAGTGCTTTGGCAGGATAGATTAGAGGGCTCGTCTAGGGGGGCTATTTGGGTGGAACTGAGAAATGGGAAAACGGTAGCAACACTTATAGGGGTGTATTATAGACCGCCAAATGGGGATCGAAAATTGGAAGAGCAAATATGTAAGGAGATAGCAGATATTAGTAGTAAGCACAAGGTAGTGTTTGTGGTAGATTTCAATTTTCCACACATAGACTGGGTAACACATTCTGTAAATGGGCTGGATGGGTTGGAGTTTGTAAAGTGTGTGCAGGATAGTTTTTTGCAGAAATACATAGACGTACCTACTAGAGAAGGGGCGGTGCTGGACCTCCTGTTAGGAAATGAGACGGGTCAGGTGGCAGAGGTATGCGTTGGGGAACAGTTCGGGTCCAGTGATCACAATACCATTAGTTTCAATATAATTATGGAGAGGAACAGAACTGGACCTAGGGTTGAGATTTTCGATTGGAGAAAGGCTAACTTTGAGGAGATGCGAAAGGATTTAAAAGGAGTAAATTGGGACAGTTTGTTTTATGGGAAATATGTGGAAGAGAAATGGAGGACATTTAAAGGTGAAATTTTAAGTACAGAATCTTTATGTCCCTGTTCAGTTGAAAGGAAATAGTAAAAATTGGAAAGAGCCATGGTTTTCAAGGGATATTGGACACTTGGTTTGGAAAAAGAAAGAGATCTTCAATAATTATAGGCAGCATGGAGTAAATTAGGTGCTTGAGGAGTATAAAGAATGTAAAAAGAATCTTAAGAAAGAAATTAGGAAAGCTAAAAAAGATATGAGGTTGCTTTGGCAAGTAAGGTGATAGTAAATCCAAAGGCTTTCTACAGCTATATTAATAGCAAAAGGATAACGAGGGATAACATTGGTCCATTAGAGAGTCATAGTGGACATCTGTCTGCAGAGCCAAAAGAGATGGGGGAGATATTGAACAATTTATTTTATTCGGTATTCACCAAGGAGAAGGATATTGAATTATGTGAGGTAAGGGAAACAAGTAGAGTAGCTATGGAACCTATGAGATTCAAAGAAGAGGAGTACTGTCACTTTTGAGAAATATAAAAGTGGATAAGTCTCCAGGTCCGGACAGGATATTCCCTAAGACATTGATGGAAGTTAGTGTAGATATAGCAAGGGCTATGACATAGAGGGAGTGCAGAGAATGTTCGCCAGACTGATTCCTGGGATGTCAGGACTGTCTTATGAAGAAAGACTGGATAGACTTGGCTGATACTCTCTAGAATTTAGGAGATTGAGAGGGGATCTTATAGAAACTTATACAATTCTTAAGGGGTTGGACAGGCTAGATGCAGGAAGATTGCTCCCGATGTTGGGGAAGTCCAGGACAAGGGGTCACAGCTAAAGGATAAAGGGGAAATCCTTTAAAACCGAGATGAGAAGAACTTTTTTTCACACAGAGAGTGGTGAATCTCTGGAACTCTCTGCCGCAGAGGGTAGTCGAGGCCAGTTCATTTGCTATATTTAAGAGGGAGTTAGATGTGGCCCTTGTGGCTAAGGGGATCAGGGGGTATGGAGAGAAGGCAGGGATACTGTTGGAAGATCAGCCATGATCATATTGAATGGCGGTGCAGGCTCGAAGGGCCGAATGGCCTACTCCTGCACCTAATTTTTATGATTATATTTTTCTAAATAGTTCAAATGTCATTAGAAACGGGAATAGTACCGGAGGATTGGCGTACTGCGCATGTTGTTCCACTGTTTTAAAAGGGGTCTAGGAGTAAACCTAGCAATTATAGACCTGTTAGTTTGACGTCAGTGGTGGGAAAATTAATGGAAGGAATACTTAGAGATAATATATATAAGCTTCTGGATAAACACGGTCTGATTAGGAACAGTCAACATGGATTTGTGCCTGGAAGGTCATTTTTGACTAATCTTCTTGAATATTTTGAAGAGGTTACTCCGGAAATTGATGAGGGTAAAGCAGTGGATGTTGTATATATGGACTTCAGTAAGGCCTTTGACAAGGTTCCTCATGGAAGGTTGGTTAAGAAGGTTCAATTGTTGGGTATTAATGGTGTAGTGGCAAGATGGATTCAACAGTGGCTGAATGGGAGATGCCAGAGTGTAATGGTGGATGGTTGTTTGTCAGGTTGGAGGCCAGTGACTAGTGGGGTGCCACAGGGATCTGTGTTGGGTCCACTGTTGTTTGTCATGTACATCAATGATCTGGATGATGGTGTGGTAAATTGGATTAGTAAGTATGCAGATGATACTAAGATAGGTGGGGTTGTGGATAATAAAGTAGATTTTCAAAGTCTACAGGGATATTTATGCCAATTGGAAGAGTGGGCTGAAAGATGTAGTTTAATGCTGATAAATGTGAGGCGCTACATTTTGGCAGGCGAAATCAAAATAGGACGTACATGGTAAATGGTAGGGAATAGAAGAATGCAGGTTAACATAGAGATCTCGGAATAACTGTGCACAGTTCCCTGAAAGTGGAATCTCATGTAGAAAGGGTGGTAAAGAAAGCTTTTGGTGTGCTGGCCTTTATAAATCAGAGCATTGAGTATAGAAGTTGGGATGTAATGTTAAAAATGTACAAGGAATTGGTGAGGCCAATTCTGGAGGATGGTGTACAATTTTGGTCGCCTAATTACAGGAAGGATGTCAACAAAATAGAGTCAGTACAGAGTAGATTTACTAGAATGTTGCCTGCGTTTCAACAACTAAGCTACAGAGAAAGGTTGAACAAGATCGGTATTTATTCTTTGTAGCGCAGAAGGTTAAGGGGGGACATGATAGAGGTCTTTAAAATGATGAGAGGGATAGACAGAGTTGACGTGGATAAGCGTTTCCCACTGAGAGCAGGGAAGATTCAAACAAGCGGACATGACTTTAGAATTAAGGGACAGAAGTTTATGGGTAACATGAGGGGGAACTTCTTTACTCAGAGAGTGGTGGCTGTGTGGAATGAGCTTCCAGTGAAGGTGGTGGAGGCAGGTTCGTTTTTATCATTGAAAAATAAATTGGATAGTTATATGGACGGGACATGAATGGAGGGTTATGGTCTGAGCGCAGGTATATGGCACTAGGGGAGAATACGTGTTCGGCACGGATTAGAAGGGTCGAGGTGGCCTGTTTCCGTGCTGTAATTGTTATATGGTTATTTGTTTATATTGTGTCCAGAACCAGGCGTCGCAATTTAAGAATCCTTTAAGTTAATAGAGGACTGAATTAGGAAAACGTTTTAATCTAGAGATTTGTGAATCTGTGGAATTCTCTGACACAGAAGACAGTTGAGGCCAATTTATTGGATGTTTTCAAGAGAGTTCGATTTATGTCTCCAGGGCTAAAGGAATCTAATAATATGGGTAAAGAGCAGGAACGGGGCACAGATTTTAGATGATCTGCCATGATAATATTGAATTGCGGTTCTGGATCGAAGGGCCGAATGGCCTACACCTGCACCTATTTTTCTATGCATCCTATCCTGTTGAGTTACCCCAGCACTTTGTACCTATCCATGTTCTCCAGAGATGTTGCCTGACTCGCTGAGTTGCTCCAGTCTTAATTGACCGTGCAACTAAATTTAAAGTAGCTCTTTCTTCCCAATAACCTTTTCTGGCTAAATCCCTCCCTTCACCACCTCCAGTTTAAATTCAATTTGGAATATTTTGGAGGACCAAGAAACCAAGAACCAAGAATAACCCCGCAACCCGATGCTTTCTGCTGCATCGCGCTATTATTTATCATTAATAAATCAGAATGTTTGAGTCATGTGTCTTCAAAGGAAGCAACTTGTTGAAATCCATTTATTGTGTTATCAATGTAACTATGACTAAAATTTTTATAACACTATTTCTATAAATCCAAAGACTTGGCGATAGAAATATTGATTAGATTCGGGAAGAAGGGGATAAGAAAATTAAGGTGGGTAAACAAAATGAACCGTGGATCACAAAACGTCTGATTTCGCTCTTCAATAACATTTGCAATTGATGTGATTTTATTAATTCAGTGGGTCGCCAATGTTCACCTATTATCTAGCACACTTTATTATTGCATGTCCTCTTTTCCAGTTTTCTCCCCTCCCCACTCCCTGCACCCTTTACATTCAGTCTGAAGAAGGGGCTCGTCCCTTAACGTCGCCTGTCCATGTTCTCTAGAGATGCTGCCTGACCCGCTGAGTCACGCCACCACTTCGTATACTTTTGTTCAAACCAGCATCTGCAGTTCCTTGTTTCTTCATTCTGACTAAAAATGTGAATTGATTAATTCAGCGGCTTGCCTGAATGGATACATCACGAGGTATTTCAAATCCTCTCTGAACTTGGACTGAACCGCAGCTTAAATGAGTGTGTTCGTGGAACAGCTGAGAAGGAGGAGCAGATAACCCGTCTCGCTAAAGTAAAATAGGGGGTCGGATGTATTGTAAAAGTATAACCCGGTCGACCGAGCAAAAATGAAATGGGCGTCGAACGTCAACCACTAGATTATTAAATTGGCGGATATGGCCAGAAGTAACACGACCGATTGTTTCCTGTTTTGTATCTCGGAGTCACTTTCGTCTCCCAGACTATTTTGGCCCCGGAGCCCTCTTCTGATGCAACTAGACAGTAAGATGTCAATACGTTGAAAATTTGGACCGAACTCAATGGAACGAAGGGAGTTCCTACAAGACTGAGAGTACACACGCTATCCATGGACCTGACGTGCAGAAGTTAGATTTGAACATGCAGTTACCGATTAAACATAAATGTTCAAATGTAAAATACCAGGGGATGTTTCGTAAGAAGCACATCGCGCACACCAGACCTATTACCAGAGCCGCCCGTCCCCTGGTACAGTACTTGTTCCGGAAGTTCGGACAACAAATTGCAACGAACCGGTCAAAAGTGAAAGCGACCGTGAGCCAGACGGAACAGTCTTTGGAGGCGATCAGGACGAACGTCTTGACCGCGCAGACCGGGGTGACGCTCAAGAAGTTGGATGAGAAGTAGACGCTCAAAATTCGATTGACGATGACGTATCTGAACACGACCAGGAGATTCGCCACCGCCATGCCCATCAACTAATAGGTGATACACGCTGTAAGGCCGCATCTGCCCCGGGAGAGGACCAAAATGGAAATCCCGTTCGCTGATGAGAGAGAAACATCGCCAAATTAATTGGTGAAAGCAATGATCATTCTAGTCTCACAAAGCTCT
>JAWMAR010003378.1:0-60000 GCA_036785375.1 Leucoraja ocellata | reverse complement strand
AGATTAGCGAGTTTATTGATGAAACAAAAGGAAGTGGTTTTGCTGATAGTGAAGATGTTTGTGAAAGATTGCAGCAGGATCTGGATCGATTGGCCAGGTGGGCAGAGGAATTGTTGGTGGCATTTAATACATAGGCGTGTGAGGTGTTGTATTTTGGGGCCTTGAAAATGGGCATGATCTACACAGTAAATGGTAGGCCTCTGGGTAGTTTTGTAGATCAGATGGATCTAGGAGGCCAGTTGCATGGTTCCTTGAACGTCGAGTGACAGGTAGATCAGGTGGTCAACATAGCTTCAGGCACTTTGGCCTTCATCAGTCAAAGTATTTAATACAGAAGTCGGGAGGTCATGTTGCAGTTGTATCAGACGTTGGTGGGACCGCATTTACAATACTGTATACAGTTCTGGGCACCATGTTATAGAAAAGATATTGTCAAGCTTGGAAGCGTTGGAAAAAGATTTACGATGATGTTGCCAAGGGTGTGAGCTATAGGGTGAGATTGAGCAGGCTGGGTGTCTACTCCATGGAGCGCAGTAGGATGAGGGATGATTTTATAGAGGTGTACAAACTGATGAGAGGAATAGATCGGATAGATTCACAGTGTCTTGCCCAGTGGGATAATTGAGGACCAGAGGGCATATGTTCAAGTGAAGGGGTAATGGTTTAATAGGAATCCGATGGGAAACATTTTCGCACAAAGGGTGGTGGGTATATGGAACAAGCTGGCAGAGGAGGCAGTTCCGGCTGGGACGGTTTAAGAAACAGTTAGACAGGTACATGGATAGGACAAGTTTGGAAGAATATGGACCAAGCGCAGGTAGGTGGCACGAGTGCAGCTGCGAAATTATTGGCCGGTGTGTGCATGTTGGACCGATGGGCCTGTATGCACACTGTATCACTCCATCACAATGACAATGATAATCATGGCAGATCTATCTCTCCATCCTATCCCCATTCTCCAGCCTTCTCCCCACAACCTCTAACACCTGTACTGAACATGAGGTGGATGGGAGATCAGGACCGCTCTTTCGTTAGTGATTGCAAGTGTATAATCCAACCGTGGAATTGACATCACATCGATTTAACCTACATTCCTATCTTCTAGCTGCAAGTCGTAACATTCGCTGCAATTTCTGCATTGACATTCGCTGGCGATTCTGCCTCGTAGTACCGGAGACCCGGTTTCGATCTTACCTTGGGTGCTGTCTGTGTGGAGTATGCACGCACTTTGTGTGACCCCGTGGGTTTCCGGTTTTGTCCCGTTCCAAAGGTCTGCGGGTTTGGAGGGTTAATAACCCCGCTGTAATTTGGGAGGGAATGGATGAGATGGTGGGATAGCATAGAACTAGAGTAAACTGGTCATATACCGCACCAGCTGGAGTTCTGCAGACCGCTGCTTCAGGCTGCCGTCATCAGTCAAAGTATTGAGTACAGAAGTTGTGAGGTCATGTTGCAGTTGTATAAGACGTTGGTGGGAATGTATGCACACTGTATCACTCTATGACTCTGACAATGGCAATCATGGCTGATCTATCTCCCCCTCCTATCCCCATTCTCCAGCCTTCTCCCGACAACCTCTGACACCTGTACTGATCATGAGGTGGATGGGAGATCAGGACCGCTCTCTGGTTAGTGATAGCAAGTGTATAATCCAACTGTGGACTTGACATCACATCGATTTAACCTACATTATTTTATTCTAGTTGCAAATTGTAACATTCACCTGTAACATTCGCTGCAATTTCTGTATTAACACTCGCTGGCGATTCTGCCTCATAGTACCGGGGACCCGGTTTCGATCTTACCTTGGGTGCTGTCTGTGTGAAATCTGCAGGTACTTTGTGGGACCCCGTGGTTTTCCGGTTTTCTCCCACATTCCAAAGACCTGCGGGTTTGGAGGGTTAATAGCCCCGCTGTAAATTGCCCCGTGTGCGTAGGGAATGGTTGAAATGGTGGGATAGCATATAACTAGAGTGGACTGATCATAGTCATAGAGGCAAACAGCACGGAACATGTCCGTTCTGCCTACTCTAGGGACAATTTACATTTATACCAACCCAATTAACGTACATATATTTGGAGTGTGGGGGGAATCCGAAGATCTCGTTGAAAACCCATGCAGGTCGCGGTGAGAAGGTACAAATACGTCATATACAGCATCCGTCCACAGGGTCGAACTCGGGCCTCTGTTGCTGCAGACATTGTAAGGCAGCAACCCTGCCGTTGCGCCACCGTGCCGCCCTCTGACAGCTCGTTGCATTAGCCCACCAACCACTGCGTGGAAAATAATGCCCCACGGGTTCCCATTGCAATGTTCCCCTCTCACCTTAAATCTGAATGTTCTCCAGAGATGTTGCATGGCCCGCTGGGTTACTCCAGCACTTTGTAGCAATACATTGTCTCTAGAGATGCTGCCTGACCCGTTGAGTTACTCCAGCACTTTGTGTCTTTCCCCCCCATCCAACGTTATGTATTAATTTCCACTTTATTGCATCTGCCCACTCACGCAACCTATCCAAATCACCCTGCAGCCTCACAGCATCCAACTGGCAGCTCACACTGCCATCCATCGTCCGCAAACATGGAGATGTCACATTTAATTCCGTCGTCTAAATCGTTAATATATATTGCAAATAACTGACAATAATAAACCATTATCATAGAAACAAAGAAAATAGGTGCAGTAGGAGGCCATTCGGCCTTTCGAGCCAGCACCGCTATTCATTGTGATAATGGCTGATCGTCCCCAATCAATAACCCGTGCCTGCCTTCTCCCCATATCCCATCATGCCACGAGCCACAAGAGCTCTATCGAACTCTCTCTTAAATCCATCCAGTGATTTGGCCTTCACTGCCCTCTGAGCGTGAAGAATGAATGAATATGATATAGTTGGGATGACGGAGATATGGCTCCAGGGTGACCAAGGCTGGGTGCTGAGCATCCAGGGATATTCAATATTCAGGAGGGATAGACAGAAAGGAAAAGGAGGCATGTTAGCGTTGCTGGTTAGAGAGGAGATTAACGCAATAGAAAGGAGGGACATTAACTTGAAGGATGTGGAATCAATATGGGTAGAGCTGCGAAAGACTAAGGGGCAGGAAACGTTAGTGGGAGTTGTGCACGGGCCACCTAACAGTAACAGTGGAGTTGGGGATGGCATCAGACAGGAAATTAGAAATGCGTGCAACCAAGGTAAAACAATGATAATGTGTGACTTCAATCTACATATAGATTGGGTGAATCAAATTGGCAGGGGTGCTGAGGAAGAGTATTTCTTGGAATGTATGCGGTATAGTTTTCTAAACCAACATGTAGTGGAACCAACGAGAGCGCGGGTTATTCTAGACTGGGTATTGAGTAATGAGGAAGGGTTAGTTAGCAGGCTTGTTGTGCGTGGCCCCTTGGGCAAGAGTGAGCATAATAAGTTTGAGTTTTCATTAGGATGAAGAGTGACATTGTTAATTCAGAAACAAGGGTCCTGAACTTAAAGAAAAGTGACTGACGTTATGAGACGTTAATTGGCCAAGATAGATTGCCAAACGATTCTTAAAGGGTTGACGGGGGATATGCAATGGAAGGCTTTTTAAAAAACTGCATGGATGAACTACAACAATTTTTCATCCCAATTTGGCAAAATAATAAATCAGGCAAGGTAGTGCATCCGTTGATAACAAGGGAAATCAGAAATAGAATCAAAAAAATGATGAAGCTTACAGATTAGCCAGAACAAGCAGCCTACCAGACGACTGGGAGAATTTCAGAGTCCAGCAGAGGAGGACAAAATGCTTCATTAGGAAAGGGAAAATAGATTATGAAAGAAAACTGGCAGGGAACATAAACACTGACTGCAAAAGTTTCATAGATATGGGAAGAGGAAAAGATTAGTTAAAACAAATGTAGGCAGCTTGCAGTCAGAAACAGGCGATTGATCATGGGGAACAAGGACATGGCAGACCAATTGAATAACAACTTTGGTTCTGTCTTCACTAAGGAAGACATAAATAATCTGCCGGATATAGCAGAGGACCGGGGGTTAAATGAGATGGAGGAACTGTGTGAAATCCAGGTTAGCCGGGACGTGGTGTTACGTAAGTTGAATGGATTAAAGGCCGATAAATCCCCAGGGCCAGATAAGTTGCATCCCAGAGTACGTAAGGAAGTAGCCGCAGAAATAGTGGATGTATTAGTGATAATTTTTCAAAACTCTTTAGATTCTGGAGAAGTTCCTGACGACTGGAGGGTAGCTAATGCAACCCCACTTTCTAAAAAATGAGGGAAAGGGAAAACGGGGAATTACAGTCCAGTTAGTCAAACATCGGTGGTGAGGAACATTCTGGGGTCAGTTATTAAAGATGGGATAGCAGCACATTTGGAAAGTGGTGAATTAATTGGACAAAGTCAGCATGGATTTATTAGAGGTAAATCATGTTTGACGAATCTTATAGAATTTTGTCGAGGATGTCGTGCTGTAATTGTTATATGGTTATATGGTTATATGATGTAACTAGTAGAGTGGATAAGGGAGAACCATTGAATGTCTTATATCTGGACTTACAGAAGGCTTTCGACAAGGTCCCACATAAGATATTAGTATACAAACTTAAAGCACACGGTATTGCGGGTTCAGTATTGATGTGAATAGGGAACTGTCTGGCAGACAGGAATCAAGGAGTAGGAATAAACGGCTCCTTTTCAGAATAGCAGGCAGTGACTAGTGGGGTACCGCATGGCTCAGTGCTGAGACCCCAGCTATTTACAATATATTAATTATCTGGATGAGGGAATTCAATGCAACATCTCCATGTTTGCGGATGACACGAAGCTGGGGGGCAGTGTTAGCTGTGAAGCGGATGCTAGAAGGCTGCAATGTGACTTGGATAGGTTGGGTGAGTGGGCAAATGCATGGCAGATGCAGTATAATGTGGATAAATGTGAGGTTATCCACTTTAGTGGATAAACAGGAAAGTCGACTATTATCTGAACGGTGGCCGATTAGGAAAAGGGGAGATGCAACGAGACCTGGGTGTCATGGTACACCAGTCATTGAAAGTACGAATTAAGGTGCAGCAGGCAGTGAAGAAAGCAAATGGTATTTAGCATTCATAGCAAATTGATTTGAGTATAAGAGCAGGGAGGTTCTACTGCAGTCGTCCAGGGTCTTGGTGAGACCACACCTGGAGTATTGCGTACAGCTTGGTCTCCGGCTCTGAGGAGAAGACATTATTGCCATGGAGGGAGTACAGAGAAGGTTCACCAGGCTGATTCCTGGGATGGCAGATTTTCATATGAAGAAAGAATGGATGGACTCGGCTTGTACACGCTAGAATTCAGACGATGGAGGGGGGATCTTATCGAAACTTACAAAACGCTTAAGTAGTTGGACAGGCGAGATGCAGGAAGATTATTCCCGATGTTGGGGAAGTCCAGAACTAGGTGTCACAGTTGATGGAAAATAGGGAAGTCTTTTTGGACCGAGATGAGAACATCCTTATTTACACAGAGAGTGGTGAATCTGTGAAATTATCTGCCACAGAAGGTAGTTGGGGGCCAGTTCATTGGCTATATTTAAGACGGAGTTAGATGTGGCCCGTGTGGCTAAAGGGATCAGGGGGTATGGAGAGAAGGCTGGGATGGGATACTGAGTTGGATGATCAGCCATGATCATATCGAATGGCGGCGCAGGCTCGAAGGGCCGAATGGCCTACTCCTGTACATATTCTCTATGTTTCTATGTTTCTTTGTTTCTAAGAACTTTAATTGTTTTAACTGTTTTTTTAAATATCAGTAACTTGGGAAATATAGGTTGAAATGCGGCGGGAAGATATGTATCGCGTCCGCGGGGAACATATCAGTCGCATGTGTGAAGACGGGATTATGGCCTAGCGTTGGGGAGAAGATAGGGATTAACAAGATCGACAGAAAACTGACACAAACGTGGCCCACACAGGCACAAGAACAAAGGGAAGAGTTTTAGTGTAATACTTGACTAAGTGGGACTCGTTGGGACCCAGTCACACGGGAGGCCTGGCTCTCCAACGCTACCCAGTCCCCAATGCAATATTCCACCGGGAGAGGGGGTGTTGGGAGCAGAATGGTGTGGTGGAGTGGGGTGGTGCGGGGAAGGGGAGTGGGGGACGGGGGGTTCCGGGGAGGGTGTGCGCTGGAGGGGATGTGTGGCGAGGAGTCGTGTGGGGGCGGAGAGTGAGTGTGTGTGTGTGTGGGAAGGGGGTGTGCGGAGGTGGAGTGGGGGAGGGGTGGTGTTGTGGGGGAAGGGGTGTGGGGGAGGGTTTGCGGGGGAACCTGTGTGGGAGAGGGGTGTGCGGGAGGGGTGGTGTGAAGGGTAGGCGGTGGGGGTGTGGGGGTATTTGGGGTAGGGGGAGTGTGGAGGTTGGGAGGTGGGGGTTTTGGGAGGGTGGTGTGTGGGGGAGGGGGATTGTGGGGGACGAGTGGACGTGGTGCGGGGGTGTGTCGGGGGAGGTGGTGTGTGGGAGGGTGGTGTGTGTGGGAGGGTGTGTGCGTGTAGGTCGGTGTTGTGGAGAGGGGGTGTGGGGGAAGAGGAGGGGGTTGTGTGCGGCAGGGGGCTGTGTGGCGAGGAGTCGTGTGGGGGCGGAGAGTGAGTGTGTGTGTGTGTGGGACAGATGGGTGGTGTGTGGGTGAGGTGGGTGCGTGGTCGGAGCGGGGTGTGTGCGGAAGGGGGTGTGGGGGAGGGGAATGTAGGGGTGTGTGGGAGGGGCGTATATGGGACGGCGGGATAACTATCTGCATAACTATCAGTGCACGTCTTGCCCAGGGTTATCTTGGAAAATAGCCACGCAGCTCATTTGTAGGAGTTCAAATTCCATCAGCTATCCCGCAGATTCCCATTAAATCGCCCCGATTCACCTCAACCGTTCTTTGGTTCTCGATTCCATTGCTCATGGAAATAAACTATGTGCACCAACCGGATCTACTCCTCTCATGATTTTAAACACCTCTAGACCTGCATTCCTAGATCCTTCTGCTCTATAACACTCCGCAGACACTGTGTAGGTCCTGGCCATGTAAGACTTTCCACAATACAACATGTCACATTTCTCTGTATTAAATTCCATCCACCTGGCTAATCGATCAGGATCCCGTTGCAATTTTTGGCATCCATCTTCACACTCTGCAATCCCACCCACTTTTACATCATCTACAAACTTGCTAGGCTTGCCATGTACATTCTCATACAAATAATATACATTGATGAGAAACAGTAATGGGCCGAGCTCCAAATTCTGAGGCACATCACAGGCCTCCAGTCTGAGAAGCAACCTTCCAACATTCCGCTCTGCTTCCTTCCATGAAGCAAATTTTCTAACAATTCGGCTATTTCTCCTTGGAACCCATGCGATCTAACCTGCCAGAGCAGCGTGCCGTGTGGAAACTTGTCGAGTGATTTCCTGAAGTCCAAATATAGAACATCTGCAGCTATCCGCTCCTCTAACTTTTTTGTCACATCTTCAAATGTGAAGATTTCCTATTCTATGTATCCTATCCCTCAGAATAATTTCTAGTAACTTTGCAACTGCAGATGTTTAGTTCACTGGCCTTGAGATACCAGCCTTTTCCACGTATCCCTGTTTGAAGGGCTAAACTCTCCACGTAATTTCGTGTAACAGACGAAATGATTCCAATATAAGGTACACAAAATAAAAAGCTGGAGAAACTCAGCGGGTGCAGCAGCTTCTATGGAGCGAAGGAAATATGCAACGTTTCGGGCCGAAACCCTTCTTCAGACCTTGAAGAAGTGATTACAATACCTGCGTGTATGTGTTGATATCATTGTAGTTCAGGAAATGCATGTATTAGTTAATTACCTTCGTCTGTGAATTTTGATATTATGAATAATAACGACCGAGTGGCAAGATGGTGGCGTGAATCATCCCTTTCGAGGAAGACATATGTCTAACGTTACTTCCCAAACTAAGACCGCTTTTGCTGATTTTACTTAATCACACTGTGCACGTAATGTTATTAATGTGACGTATTTGAAGTTTATTGTTCAGGTTAGAAATAATATTATTAACATAATTAGTTACATTTAAGAAACTCTTACCTCGTGTCATAGAAATATAGTTTGCAACATTCTCTATTATAAAATGTGAACAAAGAACATTAAAAGGACTGGAGAAGCTAGATGCAGGAAAAATATTCCCAATGTTTGGCGAGTTCAGAACCACGGGCCACAGTATTAGAATAAAGTGTAGGTAATTTAAGACTGACGTGAGAAAAAAAAAACGTTTTCACCCAGAGAGTTGTGAATTTATGGAATTCCCTGCAACAGAGGACAATGGAGGCCAAATCAATGGGTGGACTTAAGAACGAGTTAGATAGAGGACTAGGAGCTAATGTAGTCAAGGGATATGGGGAGAAGGCAGGCATGGGTTATTGATAGGCGACGATCTGCCATGATCACAATGAATGTCGGTGCTGGTTCGAAAGGCAGAATGGCCTCCTCCTGCACCTATTTTCTATGTTTCTAAAACTAACAGTTCGAGAATTCTCTCTAGGGGAGAAATTCGTTGCATAATGAGAAAACAAATGTTGACGGTTGATATTTGTTCAGTGGGCTGTGGCTGATGTGCCAGAGGAGACGGTCTGCTAATTATCTCAGGGGAATTCCCTTTCGTATAAATGTGTGCTAAACCTTCACAAGTACAAATGGACAGTTGGAAAGTTCTGTGCGACTGTTCGCTGCATCACACGGAAAATGGAATATCCAGCAATTTATTACATAGCCGGCACTTTCTACCCTGTACTTGCTGCGTTTGGTATTCCTGGTAAGATACCGGAACTGGGTACTCTGTTCTTTGTTTCCTTTAGAGATATAACGCGGAAACATGCCTTTCGATCCACCAAGTCCGCGCCAACCAGCGATCCCCGCACACTGACGCTACCCTAGGGCGAATTTACAAATGTACCAAGCCAATTAACCTGAAGACCTGTGCGTCTTTGGAGTGTGGGCGGAAACCGGAGATCTCGGAGAAAATCTAAGAAGGTCACAGGCATAGTGTACAAACTCCGTGCAGACAGGGAACCGGAGCCAGGATCAAACCCACATCTCCAGCGCCGTCAGTCATCAACTTCAACGTTGCGTGCCACCATGTGCGTAGTTCTCTTTCCTTTCTCAACTTGCTGCTCTGTACAGTAGTCGCGTTGATACACAGCCCAGATGCTATCTCAGCTGAAGAGTGGCTTTGGACGATTCAGGCTTCAGTGACTGTTTTATTTATGGCATTTTGTTGTTATTGATGTGTGGTTCTTTTGTCAGCCACCTCGGTTAAATTAATGCTGATGTTAACATTGTTTCAGCAGCTAACCGTACTCAAATTGTTTCTGACATATATTCTGCCAGCTCCCCGTAGTATTAATGCATAATATTGGAACTTTGCAGCACCAATCAGACAATCCTTACCGTAGCCGAAGATACCTGAACAAGTTTTCGAGTTAATCGCCGATACGCAGGAGTTTTCCACCACGAGGCAGCGAATGGGAAATGTTGAATGTCTGTCAACATGTCTGTGCAATTATCACAAGCAGAACAACCTCTCTTTTTTTCGTTCTATATGGAGGTTGCACGTAAGGTCATCGAATCAAAGGGCGTGACGCACAGAACATAATCCTCCTGGCATAGGAAACGCGTTCTTCCTTACCTGTTAAAAACCGCCGAAATAGTCAATTATTGAGCTGTAAATATTTGTGCAGCGCTCTGAAGCAAATGCTATCTAGTACCTTTGCTCTGATCCGGAGAACCAAGGTGTTAAGGGCCTATCCCACCAGCATGCGACTGCATGCGGCAAGCGCGATCAAACGGGGAGCGGGGGCCGCGCGGAGGTCGAGCGATCCCGTACGTGTTGACGTGAAGTTCGAGCGAGGTCCGCCGTCAAGACGCTGTGTACGCCCGTCGAGGCGGTGCGTACGTCGTCCATGCGGTTGCGGGCCGACAGGCCGTTACTGCGCGGAATATTTGGTCAGTGTCACGTTTTCGGAGCCCCGCGCGATGTCGGGACCAGCTCCACACAACTCCATACGGCTCCGGCGATCGAAGTGGGACCGGCCCCGCGAGACCGTACGTTAGGCCGCGCTTGCCGTATGGAGTCGCATGCTCGTGGGACAGATCCTTTACGTCTGTTATACTTGAGGAAGCAGTTCTCGCTGTGTCGATGTTGCTAATTTTATAAATGCTAATTTCCAAGTTCATTTCCATTGAAGCAACGATTCTAAATGACCGAGGTAGACAGGAAGCCCACCGTAAATTGTTGCAAATTGCCGACACATCTGCCCCTCCGATCAGCACAATTTTCCAAAAGGAAATTAAGTAAAGTGGATCATTTATTAGCTCACTTGGAACTAATGTTTTATTTTATTTCTTGCAGTTAATTTAACGGCGATCGTGATCCTCTCCCGGGGAAAATGTGGTCTCTCCAAATGCATCACCCGTTACCTGGTGGGAATGGCAACAGCGGATCTAATGGTAGTTGTCGTTGTTGCTGTTATTGAACAAGTTAATAACATCTATGTTTACGCTAGTTCCTTGCTCATAACTCCGGTTTGCGCCCTGACACTTGTACTGAGGGTTGTTACCAGGGACTGTTCCGTCTGGTTCACCGTCAGTTTCACTTGTGATCGCTTTCTGGCGATCTGTTGCCAAAAGCTACGTGAGCGCTACAGCAGCGAGAGAGCAGCGTGTGTGGTTTTGGTGACTGTGGCTGCCGTCAGTTGCGCCAGGTGCGTCCCCTTTTACTTTGCCGTTGAGCCTTATGTCATAATTGATAATATGCCATGGCGTTGCGCCGTCACCGAGGAGTACACCACTTTGCCGGCATGGAAAGGTTTCGAGTTACTTGACAGCATCTTAACACCGTTGTTACCGATCGGTTTAATCCTGTTGTTCAATGGGTTAACTGTCAGACATGTCATAGCGGCAAATATAGTCCGCAGAGGACTTCGGAACAGCCACGAGAACCAGAAGGATACAGAGGTGGAAAACCGGAGAAAATCGATGATTTTGCTCTTCGCTATATCAGGCAATTTCATATTATTTTGGATACCCTATGTGATTCATTCTCTGAAATGGCAAACACAAAATTTCTTTTACACCGATAGATATTTCAGCAGCCCGGTATATATCCTACAGCAATTTGGATTCATGTTGCAGATTCTCAGTATGTGCACAAACACATGTATCTACACTCTGACACAGAGAAAATTCAGGGAACAGCTGAAGATTGGAGTGAAATATCTGCTCACATTGAATGGCCGATTATGTAGTTGACGTGCAAGTCTGTTTGCAACATGGCTGAAATTTCAAATAAATGTCTATAAAAAATTCGTACGTTCGGTAAAACACCCTAAAGTCAAAGCAGGCTTGCGATTGGCATCCGGCTACCCGGTATACTCATTTCAATTAGTTACGTTTGGAAAGTGTGGATACATAGAAACATAGAAAGATTAAAAAAAAGATAGGTGCTGGAGTAGGCCATTCGGCCATTCGACACTGCACCGCCATTCAATATGATCATGGCTGATCATCCAACTCAGTATCCTGTACCTGCCATCTCCACATTAGCCAAAAGGGCTACATCTAACTCCCTCTTAAATATAGCCAATGGACTGGCCTCAACTATATTCTGTGGCAGAGAATTCCAGAGATTCACCATTCCCTGTGTACATTTTTTTTCTCATCTCAGTCCTAACTATTTCCCCCTTATCCTTAAACTGTGACCCCTTGTTCTGGACTTCCTAAACATCGGGAACAATCTTCCTGCATCTAGCCTGTCCAACCCCATAAGCATGTTGTAAGTTTCAATAAGATCCCCCTCAATCTTCTAAATTCTAGCGAGTACAAGCCACGTTTATCCAGGCTTTCTTCATATGAAAGTCCTGACATCCCAGGAATCAGTCTGGTGAACCTTCTCTATACGAATGGCAAGAATATCATTCCTCAGATTAGTAGACACAAACTGTGCGCAATACTCCAGATTTGGTCTCACCAAGACCCTGTACAACTGCAGTAGCATCTCCCTGCTCATATACTCAAATCCTGTTGCTACATGTTGCAGTTGTGATGTTGCATTGGTGGAATTATATTCCAAACAACTGGATCATTGATCGCTCGAACATTATTTGAGACAGCTGGATAATATAATATAATTCAGAACTGAAAGTCTGGTGTCAGATGAATTAACCGGAATCTTTCGGTTTTCTAGAGGAATGCTTCATTTCTGTTGACTAATGGCTGATCAGACAGACATTTCGCCGCCCATAACCATATAACAATTACAGCACGGAGACAGGCCATCTCGGCCCTACATGTCCCTGCCGAACATCTTTTTTCCCTTAGTCCCACCTGCCTGCACTCATACCATAACCCTCCATTCCCTTCTCATCCACATGCCTATCCAATTTATTTTTAAGACCTAACTTATTCAACCTTTCTCTGTAACTTAGTTGTTGAAACACAGGCAACATTCTAGTAAAACTCCTCGGCACTCTCTCTATTTTGTTGACATCCTTCCTATAATTGGGCGACCAAAATTGTACACCATACTCCAGATGTGGTCTCACCAGTGCCTTGTACAATTTTAACATTACATCCCAGCTTCTATACTCAATGCTCTGATCTATAAAGGCTAGCATACCAAAAGTTTTCTTTATCACCCTATCTACACGAGATTCCACCTTCAAGGAACTATGCACGGTTATTCCCAGATCCCTCTGTTCATCTGTATTCTTCAATTCCCTGCCATTTGCCATGTACGTCCTATTTTGATTTGTCCTGCCAAGGTGTAGCACCTCACATTTATCAGCATTAAACTCCAACTGCCATCTTTCAGCCCATTCTTCCAAATGGCCTAAATCACTCTGTAGACATTGGAAATCCTCTTCATTATCCACAACCCCCTATCTTGGTATCATCTAAATACTTACTAATCCAATTTACCACACCTTCATCCAGATCATTGATGTACATGCCAAACAACAAAGGACCCAACACCGATCCCTGATGCACCCCACTAGTCACCTTCTTCCAACCCGACAAACAACATCCACCATTACCCTCTGGCTTCTCCCATTCAGCCACTGTTGAATCCATCTTGCTACTCCTGCATTTATATCCTAAATACAACTAAAATATCCAATAGCTATGAGGGAACACCCTGAAATTATAATGTTGTCTGGTTTGAGTATAGATGTGACAAGTGAAAAGGCTGGTATCAGAATCACATCCGAGGCTTGACGTTTGAGGTTCGCCCTTACAATTCGATATTGCTAATTAAAGCAATGGATAGCGAAGGAACCTCATCGATTTATGTTATTTCTGCAATGAATCCTTGCCAGACACGAGAAATTTGTTCCAAATGCTAGTCGCAAGACAACGCCCTCTGATTTTCTACCGCTGCTCTTTTAATGAATGAGTTTTTTTTCTCGTGTTTGGGATTGTTTCTTTAGGACACTGTGACTGACTCAGGGTCGGCAGTGCACACGCTCACGGAGCCGAGTCAAGCTCGGCCGCGGTCCGGTCAGTCGACACACGGGGACGAATAGCCAGCGACATACCCATCAGCCGCAGCAGAGTAGGGACATGTTTGGTTTCTCCGCCCACACAGAGTCACCGACCGCGATGCACCGCCACAGGCACCCGACCCCCACACCAGGTGATTCACCCCCACCAACCCTGGACCTGATCCACACACGGGGTGTTACCCCCCTCCCCGACCCACACACGGGGAGAATCACCCCCCGGCCGCAGGGACGGACGGCCCGAGCCACTGGCAGCCATAGGCAATAAACGATAGACAATTGGAGCAGGAGTAGGGCATTCGCCCATTCGAGCCAGAACCGCCATTCAATATGATAATGGCTGATCATCCCCAATCAGTACCCCGTTCCTGCGTTCTCCCCGTATCCCCTTTCACCGCGATTTTAAGAGCCCTATCTAGTTCTACTTAAACGCAGCCAGAGAACCTGCCTCCACTTGAGGCAGAGAATTCCACAGACTCAACACTCTCTGTGAGAAAAAGTGTTTTTTCGACTCCGTTCTAAATGGCTTATTCTTAAACTGTGGCCCCAGCTTCTGGACTCCCTCAACATCGTGGACATGTTTCCTGCCTCAAGCGTGTCCAAACCCTTAACAATCTTATATGTTTCAATGAGATACCCTCTCATCCTTCTAATCTCCAGAGTGTACAAGCCCGGCTGCTCCATTCTCTCAGCATATTACAGTCCCGCGTTCCCGAGAATTAACCTCGTTAACCTACGCTGCATTGCCTCAATAACAAGAATGTCCCTCCTCAAATTAGGGGACCAAAATTGCACACAGTACTCCCGGTGTGGTCTCACTAGGGTTCTGTACAACTGCAGCAGGACCTCTTTGCTCCTATATTCGATTCCTCTTGTTATACAGACCAACACACCATTCGCTTTCTTCACCGTCTGCTGTCCCTGCATGCTTACTTTCATAGATTGATGAACAAGGACCGTTGTATTTCCCCTTTTCCTAAATTGTCGCCATTTAAACAGTAATCTGCCTTCCTGTTGTTGCTACCAAAGTGGATAACCTCACATTTATCCGCATTAAACTTAATCGGCCATGCATCTGCCTACTTCCCACCCTGTCCAATCTATCCTGCATTCTCAAAGAACCCTGCTCACAGTTCACACTGCCACCAAGCTTTGTGTCATCTGCAAATTTGCTAATGTTACTTTGAATCCCTTCATCCAAATGATTGAAGTATTTTGTAAATAGCTGCACAGTCCCAGCACCGAGCTTTGCGGTACCCCACTAGTCACTGCCTGCCATTGTGAAAGGGACCCGTTAATCCCTACTCTTTGTTTCCTGTCTGACAAAAACGTATATATCCATGTCAGCACTCTACCCCCAATACCATGTGTCCTAATTTTGTCCACTATTCTACGATGTGGGACCTTATCAAATGCTTTCTGAAAATCCAGGTACACTACACTCACTGCCACTCCCTTGTCCATTTTCCTAGTCGCATCTTCAAAATATTCCAAAAGATTAGTCAAGCATGATTGCCCCTTCGTAAATAGATAGATATAGATATGACATTTATTGTCACTATACATGTACAGTGAAACTGAAAGCTGCTCGTACTCAGTGCATACATACAATTTAGCACAAAAAACAAGAAACAGAAAAAAAAACAGAAGGGAGATGGGGGGGGGGGGGGGCATATATACATATATCATATATACATATATACAGATGGAAGTCCGTGTTGGGCGGTGTAGTCAGTGCATGTGTGAATTTGAATTTATGGTAGATATAATTCTCGGAAAGCAACTATTCCTGAGTCTGTTTGTCCTGGATTTGATGCACCTATAGCGCCTTCCAGAGGGCAGCAGGTCGAACAGTCCAAACGCAGGATGGGAGCTGTCTTTGATGATCTTCTTTGCCCTGCTAAGGCAGCGGGAGGTGTAGATGTCCATCAGGGAGGGGAGAGGGCAGCCAATGATCCTCTGCGCTGTCCTGGTTACCCTCTGAAGCCTCTCCCTGTCTGCCATGGTGCAGCTGCCATACCATGCTGTAATGCAGTATGTCAGCAGGCTCTCGATGGACGAGCGGTAGAAGGTCAGCAGCAGGTTAGAGTCCAGGTTGTGCTTCCTGAGGACCCTCAGGAAGTGCAGCCGCTGCTGAGCCTTCTTGATGACCGCTGTCGTGTTGTCCGTCCAGGAGATGTCAGCAGCGATATGGACACCGAGAAACCGGAAGGTGTTGACCCTCTCCACACACTCGCCGTTGATGTGTAGGGGGGCTAAGTCGGTGCTGTGCCTCCTGAAGTCGACAATGAGCTCTTTTGTTTTCCTGGTGTTCAGAGCCAGATTGTTTTCTGAGCACCAGGTTGTCAACTTCAGGACTTCCTCTCTGTAGGCTGCCTCGTCTCCCTTCGAAATAAGTCCGACCACAGTAGTGTCGTCAGCAAATTTGACGATGCGGTTGTTGTTGTGGGCCGGACTACAGTCGTAGGTGTAGAGACAGTATAAGAGGGGGCTTAGCACACAGCCCTGTGGGGAACCGGTACGCAACCTGCGAGTGGAGGAGAGGTGGGGGCCGAGTCTCACAGTCTGGGGCCGGTTGGTGAGGAAATCCTTTATCCAGGCACATGTGACAGTGGGGAGGCCGAGAGTGACCAGTTTACCTATAAGAATGTCCGGAATGATTGTATTAAAGGCTGAACTAAAATCCACAAAGAGCATCCGGACGTAGCTCTGCCCCTGCTCCAGATGGCTCAGCACAGAGTGGAGAGCTACGGTGATGGCGTCTTCTGTGGATCTGTTTTGGCGATAGGCGAATTGGTGGGGGTCGAGGTCTGGTGGTAGATAGTCCTTGATGTGCTGGAGGACCAACCTCTCGAAGCACTTCGTGATTACCGGAGTGAGGGCCACAGGACGGTAGTCATTAAGGCTGGTGATGGTAGACTTCTTCGGCACAGGGACGATTGTGGCTGATTTTAGGCAGGACGGAATAACTGCCTGGGCCAGGGAGAGGTTGAAAATTCTGGTGAAGATGGCAGTGAGCTGGTGGGCGCACGCTTTGAGCACCTTACCAGGTACTCCATCTGGGCCGGTAGCCTTCTTGGGGTTCACTGCCAGGAGCACCCGTCTGACATCGTGCTCCGTTACAGCGAGTGGAGTAGTACAGGAGCTAGGTGAGGGTCGAAACAGGGCTGTAGCAGGTGAGTGCTGCTGTTGTGATGTTTCAAAGCGGGAGAAGAAGCAATTTAGCTTTTCTGCCAGCGGCGCACTCAGGTCTTCTGACTTTGTGGCACAGCCTCTGTAGTTGGTAATGTCTTGTATGCCCCGCCATACCTCCCGTGTATTATTGCTGGACAAGTGGGACTCTATGCTCCTCTTATGGTCCGCCTTGGCTTTTTTAATACCACTTTTCAGATCGGCTCGAGCAGCCCTGTACAGAGCTCTGTCACCTGACCTGAAGGCAGCATCGCGGGCTCTGAGGAGTGTGCGGACCTGGCTGGACATCCAGGGTTTCTGGTTTGGGAAAACCCGTATGTTTTTGTCTACAGTCACATTTCCGATGCAGAACTTGATATAGTCCAGCACCGATTCAGTGAGAGTTTCCAGATCCTGGTGTTCGAATATGTCCCAGTTTGTCTGTGTAAAGCAGTCCTGTAGATTGGAGAGTGCATTTTCAGGCCAGGTTGTAACAGATCTTATGGTGGGCCTGGCACTGCGTCTGAGGGGGGTGTAGGCTGGAGAGAGCAGGAGGGAGAGATGATCTGACTGGCCGAGTTGGGGGAGGGGGATGGCTCTATACGCGTGCTTGATATTGGTGTAGACATGATCCAGCGTGTTCACCCCTCTAGTAGAACACTTGACATGTTGGTAGAATTTCGGCAGTACAGTCTTCAAGTTGGCCTTATTAAAGTCCCCTGCGATTATGTGAACACCTTCGGGGTGATCCCGCTGCTGTTCGTTAATGGTGTTCAGCAGGAGAGAGAGCGCCTTGTTTACATTGGCGTCAGGTGGAATATACACAGCCGTGACAATCACGACTGTTAGTTCTCTCGGTAGAAAAAAAGGCCGGCAGAAAAAAAAAAAAAAAAAAAAAAAAAATCCATGCTGACGGGCCGATCCTGTTACTGGTATCCAAATGTGCGGCTATTTCATCTTTTATAATTGACTCCAGCATCTTTCCCACCACCGATGTCAGGCTAACTGGTCTATAATTCATTGCTTTCCCTGTCCCCTTTCTTAAAAAGTGGGGTAACATTAGCTACCCTCCAATCCACAGGAATTGATCCTGAGTCTATAAAAAATTGGAAAATTATCAAAAAATGCATCCACGATTTCTAGAGCCACTTCCTCCATCACCCCAGATCCCCCGGACACCACTATATCAGAGAGATTGTTTGTATCCTCCTTAGTGAAGACAGATCTAAATAACCTGTTCAACTCATCTGCCATTTCCTTGTTCTCCATAATACATTCACCCTTTTCGGTCTTCAATGGTCCAACTTTGGACTTAACTATTTTTTCCACTTCACATACCTAAATACGCTTTCACTGTCATAACCATATAACCATATAACATATAACAATTACAGCACGGAAACAGGCCATCTCGGCCCTACAAGTCCGTGCCGAACAATTATTTTCCCTTAGTCCCACCTGCCTGCACTCATACCATAACAATCTCTCTGATATTCATGTCCTCTTGTTTGAATCTTCCCTATTCTCAAAGGGAAAAGCTTATCCTAATCAACTCTGTCTATTCCTCTCATAATTTTAAAGACCTCTATCAAATCCCCCCTGAACATTCTGCGCTCCAGAGAATAAAGACCTAACTTATTCAACCTTTCTCTGTAACTTAGTTGTTGAAACACAGGCAACATTCTAGTAAATCTCCTCGGCACTCTCGCTATTTTGTTGACATCCTTCCTATAATTGGGCGACCAAAATTATACACCATACTCCAGATTTGGTTTCACCAATGCCTTGTACAATTTTAACATTACATCCCAGCTTCTATACTCAATGCTCTGATTTATAAAGGCTAGCATACCAAAAGTTTTCTTTACCACCCTATCTAGACGAGATTCCACCTTCAAGGAACTATGCACGGTTATTCCCAGTTCCCTCTGTTCATCTCTATTCTTCAATTCCCTGCCATTTGCCATGTACGTCCTATTTTGATTTGTCCTGCCAAGGTGTAGCACCTTACATTTATCAGCATTAAACTCCATCTGCCATCTTTCAACCCATTCTTCCAAATGGCCTAAATCACTCTGTAGATTTTGGAAATCCTCTTCATTATCCACAACCGCCTATCTTGGTATCATCTAAATACTTACTAATCCAATTTACCACACCTTCATCCAGATCATTGATGTACATGACAAACAACAAAGGACCAAACACCGATCCCTGATGCACCCCACTAGTCACCTTCCTCCAACCCGACAAACAACATCCACCATTACCCTCTGGCTTCTCCCATTCAGCCACTGTTGAATCCATCTTGCTACTCCTGCATTTATATCCTAAATACAACTGAAATATCCAATAGCTATGAGGGAACAGCCTGAAATTATAATGTTGTCTGGTTTGAGTATAGATGTGACAAGTGAATAAGCTGGTATCAGAATCACATCCGAGGCTTGACGTTTGAGGTTCGCCCTTACAATTCGATATTGCTAATTAAAGCATTGGATAGCGAAGCAACCTAGTCGATTTATGTTATTTCTGCAATGAATCCTTGCCAGACACGAGAAATTTGTTCCAAATGCTAGTCGCAAGACATCGCCCTCTGATTTTCTACCGCTGCTCTTTCAATGGATGAGTTTTTTTTCTCGTGTTTGGGATTGTTTCTTTAGGGCACTGTGACTGACTCAGGGTCGGCAGTGCACACACTCACGGAAAATCCAGGTACACTACACTCACTATTACAGGCCCTGGTTCCCGAGAATTAACCTCGTTAACCTACGCTGCACTGCCTCAATAACAGTGTCCTTGTCCATTTTCTTGGATACATCTTCAAAATATTCCAAAAGATTAGTCAAGCATTATTTCCCCTTCGTAAATCCATGCTGACGGGCCGATCCTGTTGCTGGTATCCAAATGTGCGGCTATTTCATCTTTTATAATTGACTCCAGCATCTTTCCCACCACCGATGTCAGGCTAACTGGTCTATAATTCCATGTTTTCCCTGTCCCCTTTCTTAAAAAGTGGGGTAACATTAGCTACCCTCCAATCCACAGGAATTGATCTTGAGTCTATAAAAAATTGGAAAATTATCAAAACATGCATCCACGATTTCTAGAGCCACTTCCTTAAGTACCCAGGGATGCAGACCATCAGGCCCTGGGAATTTATCAGCCTTCGGTCCCATTTGTCTATCCAACAACAATTCCTGACTAATATGGATTTCCTTCCATTCCTCCATCACCCCAGATCCCCCGGACACCACTATATCAGAGAGATTGTTTGTCCCTTAGGCCCACCTGCCTGCACTCATGCCATAACCCTCCATTCCCTTCTCATCCATATGCCTATCCAATTTATTTTTAAATGATACTAACGAACCTTCCTCCACCACTTCCACTGGAAGCTCATTCCACACCGCTACCACTCTCTGAGTAAAGAGGTTTCCCCTCATGTTACCCCTAGACTTCTGTCCCTTAATTCTCAAGTCATGTCCCCTTGTTTGAATCGTCCCTACTCTCAGTGGGAAAAGCTTATCCACGTCAACTCTGTCTATCCCTTTCATCATTTTAAAGACCTCTATCAAGACCCCCTTTAACCTTTTGCGCTGCAGAGAATAAAGACCTAACTTATTCAACCTTTCTCTGTAACTTAGTTGTTGAAACCCAGGCAACATTCTAGTAATTCTCCTCTGTACTCTCTCTATTTTGTTGACATCCTTCCTATAATTGGGCGACCAAAATTGTACACCATACTCCAGATTTGGTCTCACCAATATCTTGTACAATTTTAACATTACATCCGCACTTCTATACTTAATGCTCTGATTTATAAAGGTCAGCACACCAATAGCTTTCTCTACCACCCTATCTACATGAGATTCCACCTTCAGGGAACTGTGCACAGTTATCCCTTGATCCATCTGTCCGTTTAATTCTCTTTTTAAAACAGTTTTTCGTTAGTCCTGTGTTTCCTCCGTATGGAGAAATGGACGTTTTAATGTGGGGGGAAGGGTGTAACAATATTTCTAGGTCCCTACCTGGTCGGTGAGAGCTTTTTCTCCGGGCTGCCCGTCGACCCGGCTTCGCGGCCTACCAGCGGGCTTGGAGCGCCGTTTCCTGGCGGGGACCGCCCAGCACCTCGGCCTCGGTGGCGGCACAGCGCTGGAGCGCTATAGCGGAGTGGAGCGGGCGATGCCTTGCCTGGGGCGCCGCGCTGGACCGACGCGCTGTAGCTCGGGTGAGCTGTGTCCGCCGTGATCGACACCTCCGGGCTGCGGGTCTGCTGAGCGGTGCGGGCGGCGCCGATTTCAACATCGGAAGCCTGGGAGCTGCAAACCGGCGCGGCCTTGTCGGCTTCGGAAGCCGCGGTCTCCAGCTAGGAAGCGGACGTTCCAGGTGGCCCGGCCGCTGAGAGGACTCTCCCGACGTCGGGGAAAGACCACCCGGTGAGAACGGCCAGGAACATCAGGCCTCCGTAGAGGCAATTGCGGTGGCCTCAATAGACCTGACTTTGGGTGAACTTGGGGTTGGGGACTGGACATTGCGCCTTCCCCGCAGTGGTATCCATTGTCGGGGGATGATTTATTTGTCTGTAGGTAATCCTATTAGTCTTTGTCTAAGATGGCTGCCGTGGAGGGAGAGTGGACGCTGGCGCGCTTTAGCTGCCGCTGCTCTCTCTTCACATTGTGTTTTTGATTTTTTTGTTTTTGGACTGAATTCTGTTTTTTTATTTGTGTTTCTGTGATGTCTTTATTATTTATTTTATTCTGATTATATGTTTTTTTATTGCTGTTAATCTTTGTAAGGTGTCCTTGAGATTTCTGAAAGGCGCCCAAAAATAAAATGTATTATTATTATTTTTTTTTTATAATTATTATTATTATTATTATTATTATTATTATTATTATTATTATTATTATTATTATTATTATTATTATTAATATTATTATTATTATTATTTATCATGTACGTCCTATTTTGATTTGTCTTGCCAAGATGTAGCACCTCACACTTATCATCATCAAACCGCATTTGCCATCTTTCAGCCCACTCTTCCAAATGGCCTCAAACTCTGTAGATTTTGAAAATCTACTTCATTATCCACAACACCACCAATCTTAGTATAATCTGCATACTTACTAATCCAATTTACCACACCATCGTCCAGATAATTGATCTACATTACAAACAACAGTGGACCCAACACAGATTCCTGAGGCACCCACTAGTCACCGGCCTCCAACCTGACAAACGGCCATCCACCATTACGCTCTGGCATCTCCCATTCAGCCACTGTTGAATCCATCTTGCTACTCCACAATTAATATCCAACAGTTGAACCGTCTTAACCAACCTTCCATGAAGAACCTTGTCAAATGCCATAGCCCCTCCTATTTCGACACTTACTTCCCTCAGTGTCCTAGGGAATATCCTGTCGGGACCCGGAGACTTATCCACTTTCATATTTTTCAAAAGTGTCAGTGCTTCCTCGTCATTGAATCTCATAGTTTCCAAAGCTACTCTACTTGTTTCCCTTACCTCACATAATTCAATATCCTTCTCCTTGGTGAATACCGAAGAAAACAAATTGTTCAATATCTCCCCCATCTCTTTTGGCTCTGCAAATAGCTGTCCACTCTGACTCTTTAACGACGATATAACCATATAACAATTACAGCACGGAAACAGGCCATCTCGACCCTTCTAGCCCCTGCCGAACACGTATTCTCCCCTAGTCCCATATACCTGCGCTCAGACCATAACCATCCATTCCTTTCCCGTCCATATAACTATACAATTTATTTTTAAATGATAAACTCGAACCTGACTCCACCACTTCCACTGGAAGCTCATTCCACACAGCTAGCACTATCTGAGTAAAGACTCTGTCAACTCTGTCTATCCCTCTCATCATTTTAAAGACCTCTATCGCCCCCCCTTAACCTTCTGTGCTCCAAAGAATAAAGCACTAACTTGTCCAACCTCTCTCTGTAACTTAGTTGCTGAAACCCAGGCAACATTCTAGTAAATCTCCTCTGTACTCTCTCTATTTTGTTGACATCCTTCCTATAATTAGGCGACCAAAATTGTACACCATACCCCAGAATTGGCCTCACCAATGCCTTGTACAATTTTAACATTATATCCCAACTTCTATACTCAATGCCAGCACACAAGGCCAGCACACAAAAAGCTTTCTTTACCACCCTATCTACATGAGATTCCACTTTCAGGGAACTGTGCACAGTTATTCCCAGATCCCTCTGTTCACCTGCATTCTTCAATTCCCTACCATTTATCATGTACGTCGTATTTTGATTTGTCCTGCCAAGATGTAGCACTTCACACTTATCAGCATTAAACTCCATCTGCCATCTTTCAGCCCATTCTTCCAACTGGCATAAATCTCTCTGTAGACTTTGAAAATCTACTGCATTATCCATGACCCCACCTAACTAATGGACCGATTTTATCGCTCGTTATCGTTTTGTTATTAAATTAACTGTAGAAACCCTTTGGATTTACTTTCACCTTACTTGCCAAAGCAACCTCATATCTACTTTTAGCTTTTCTAATTTCGTTCTTAAGATTCGTTTTACATTCGTTATACTCCTCAATCACCTCATTTGCTCCATGCTGTCTATAATGATTGCAGATCGCCCTTTTTTTCCGAACCAAGTGTCCAATTTTCCTTGAAAACCATGACCCTTTCCAATTGTTACTATTTCCTTTCAACCGAACATGGACATAAAGATACTGTACTCTTAAAATGTCCTCCATTTCTCTTCTCCATCCTTCCAATAAAACAAAATGTCCAAATTCACTCATTTTTAATCCTTTCGCATCTCCTCAATGTTCGCCTTTCTCCAATCAAAACTCTCAACCCTAGGTGCAGTCTGACCCTCTCCATAATTATATTGAAACTAATTGTATTGTGATCGCTGGAACCGAAGTGCTCCCCTACGCGTACCTTTGCCACCTGTCTCATTTCCTAACAGGAGGTTCTGCACCGCACCTAGTAGGTCTCTAGTAGGTACATCTATAGATTCCTGCAAAAAACTATCCTTCACATATTTTACAAACTCCAAACCTTTCCGCCCATTTACGGAATGTGTTTCCCAGTCTATGTGTGGAAGATTGAAACCTCCCACAGTCACTACCTTGTGCTTACTACTAATATCTGCTATCTCCTTACATATTTGCTCTTCCGATTCTCGCTCCCCATTCGGCGGTCTATAATACACCCCTATAGGTGTTGCTACACCTTTACCATTTCTCAGTTCCACCCAAATAGCTTCCCTAGACGAGCTCTCCAATCTATCCTGCCAAAGAACTGCATTAATATATTCCCTGACAAGCAATGCAACACCTCCACCTTTTGCCCCACTAATTCTATCACACCTGAAGAAACGAAATCGTGGAATATTCAGTTTCCAATCACAGCCCTCCTGCAACCATGTTTCACTGATCGCCACAACATCATACTTCCAGGTATCTGTCAGAAACGATCCTCACATCCGGGCATAGCTTCTTTCTGCTGGCACCGTCAGGCAGGATGTAACCAACCCCGACGAACCACACCAGACGTTTGAAAAAAATAATATCTGTGAACTGTTAGGTTTGTTACACCGATCTGAGCAGTCCTAATCCCAGCGGAACAACAGGACGCAAAAAACATCTTGTTTTACGTATCTTTTGTTAAAGTGCCCTGTTTTGCTCAATCGTTTCCCTTTTGACAGCTGTATATAATTTGTGCGTATACTTTAATTTTATATTTTAGTGTATTAACCATATAACCATATAACAATTACAGCACGGAAACAGGCCATCTCGGCCCTACAAGTCCGTGCCGAACAATTATTTTCCCCTACTCCCATCTACCCTCACTCAGACCATAACCCTCCATTCCCTTCACATGCATATACCTATCCAATTTATTTTTAAATGATAACATCGAACCTGCCTTCACCACTTCCACTGGAAGCTCATTCCACACAGCTACCACTCTCTGAGTAAAGACGTTCCCCCTCATGCTACCCCTAAACTTCTGTCCCTTAATTCTGAAGTCATGTGCTCTTGTTTGAATCTTCCCTACTCTCAATGGGAAAAGCCTGTCACGTCAACTCTCTCTATCGCTCTCATCATTTTAACGGCCTCTATCAAGTCCCACCTTAATCTTCTGCGTTCCAGAGAATAAAGACCTAATTTATTCAACCTTTTTCTGTAACTTAGTTGCCGAAACCCAGGCACCATTCTCGTAAATCTCCTCTGCACTCTCTCTATTTTGTTGACATCCTTCCTATAATTGGGCGACCAAAATTATACACCATACTCCAGAATTGGTCTCACAATTGGTCTCAAAATTGGCCTTGTACAATTTTAACATGACATCCCAACTTCTATACTCAATGCTCTGATTTATAAAGGCTAGCATACCAAAATATTTATTTACCATCCTATTTACATGAGATTCCACCTTCAGGGAACTGTGCACAGTTATTCCTAGATCCCTCTGATCAACTGCATTCCTCAATTGGCTACAATTTACCATGTACGTCCTATTTTGATTTGTGCTGACAAGATGTAGCACCTCACACTTATTAGCATTAAACTCCATCTGCCATCTTTCAGCCCATTCTTCCAAATGGCCTAAATCTCTCTGTAGACTTGGGACATCTACTTCATTATCCACAACACCACTTATCTTAGTATCATCTGCATACTTACTAATCCAATTTACCACACCTTCAACCAGATCATTGATGTACATGACACACAACAGTGGACCTAACACAGATCCCTGAGGCACCCCACTAGTCACCCGCCTCCAACCTGACAAACAGCAATCCACCATTGCTCTCTGGCGTCCCCCATTCAGCCACTGTTGAATCCATCTTGCTACTACATTTATACCTAACAATTGAACCGTCTTTACAAACCTTCCATGAGGAACCTTGTCAAATGCCTTACTAAAGTCCATATAGACAACATCCACTGATTTACCCTCATCAATTTCCCCAGTAACCTCTTCAGAAAATTCAATATTAGTCAAACATGACCTTCCAGGCACAAATCCATGTTGACTGTTCCTAATCAGACGCTGTTTTACAGATGCTTATATATATTATCTCTAAGTATCTTTTCCATTAATTTGCCCACCACTGAAGTCAAACTAACAGGTCTATAATTGCTAGCTTTACTCTTAGAACCCTTTTTAAACAATGGAACAACATGCGCAGTACGCCAATCCTCGGGCACTATTCCCGTTGCTAATGACATTTGAAATATTTCTGTCGTAGCCCCTGCTATTTCTACACTAACTTCCCTCAATGCCCTAGGGAATATCCTGTCAGGACCTGGAGACCTGTTAGGAGTTAGGAGACGTATTGTCTGCGTCTGCATCTGAGTCTACGCAATTTTTACGCTGCAGCAAGCAAGCAAGACCTCAATTATACATCTAGTTCACAGTTGTTATGTTTGTGAAAGTAACATCGATTTGCCTTGACTTCCCACCAAGGCAGGCATAGATTGATCAGGAACTGGCTAATATCACTCACAGTTACTCCTTCCCGGGATGCAAAATGTTAATTGGAGTTAATTGGAGTGTAAATAAAGTCAGCCTCTATGGATTTCGGTTGCGTCACCATAGACTATTGCGACCTCTTAAAATGGGTTGCTTTCAGCGATCAGCGGCTCCACAGAGAGCGAGCGAAGGGTGCCGATTCGAAATCTGAGTGAGGTCTTACAGAATGTCTTCTGCACACAAATCAGGATTCATATTCTGGGCGTATAACTATATATATGCAACATACGATTGGATGACTTTGGACCATCGTATCTGGTATGCACTCGCGACCATTAAGCCGGTTTACTGTCCCGCTCTTGCGATTGTAGCAGTTCCTGGTAAGTCTTTTTCCACCTCTGAGTTATATCAACTGCATCTCGGATCTTTTTTTTGTGCTCCCATCCTACCTAAAGCTTTGATCGTAGAGATTTCTCTATCCTGAGACAATATTATGGTCACATTGTATTATCACCACTGTAAAATAAAAACATGAAAATACTGTAATGTGTTTACAGGTTGTTCGGAGAATTAAAACACATCTTCCACATGAAACAGCACCTCCCTTTCCCTTCCCACAATGAGGGGTGACCTGCGGGTAATTATTTCATATGTTTTATTTCCTTTTAAATTTCAGATTTCAGATTTCCAGCATCTACAGTTTTATTTTATACTTAATTGCGCGGACAACATTATACCTCGTTTAATTCGCGCTTTCCGTCGTGGCTGCGGCACCCCGCGACACTGGCTAGAGAAGTCGCGTTGCGGGAGCTCCGGAAAGCGGTCTCTCCACCCGGACCTGCGAGCTCCCGATAGCCCGACAGTCCACCGGACCTGTGGCTGCAGCTGGAGCCTTCGAGCTACGTGGTCGGGCCGCAGCAGCGAGTCACCACGCCCCGATGCCGGCCAGCCCCACGATGGTAAGTCCGCAGGTACGCAGGCTCCGTTACTGGAGCCTCCAGGTCGTTCAGGCTGGAGGCCGCTCCACGGTGCTAGGCCCCAACGCCAACGGAGCCCCGACAGGAAAAAGGTCGGGTCTCATGTACAGGGGGGAGATTTTAACACGTTTCCCCATTCCCCCTTCCCCCGCCCCCCTCATATAAACAGTTAAAAACACTATTAAAAAAACACAAACAACTACATTTAACTAGACAAAAAAATATATAAAAAGACAGACAGGCAGTAGGGTCCGCTGCAACAGTGAGTCGAGCCGCCACCACCCTAATCCATTGATTCCTCTAGCCCTAAGAGCTTTAACGGGCTCTTTTGAATGCATCCAGTGAATCGATCTTCTCTGCTTTCTGAGGTATAAAAGTCCACGAACTCAAAACCCAATGGGTGAAAAGGTTTTTCCCTCATTTCCGTTCTAAATCGTAAACTGTGGCCCCTGGTACAGGACTCCCCCAACATTCGTAACATGTTTCCTGCATCTAGCGTTTGCAATCCCTTGATAATTGTATATGTTTCTATAAGATCCTTTTCATCCTTCAAAATTCCAGTGAATACAAACACAGTCACTCCATTATTTTATCATATGACAGTCCCGCCATCGTTGGAATAAACGTCGTGATCCTACGCTGCACTCCCCCAACAGCAATAGTGTCCTTCCTCAAATTAGGAGACCAAAATTGCACGCAATACTCCAGATGTTGTCCCACCAGGGCCTGTACAACTACAGAAGGACCACTTTGCTTCATAGCTCAACTCTTCTCGCTATGAAGGCCAATATACTTGCTTTATTTACTGCCTGCTGTACCTGCATGCTTACTTTCAGTCACTAATGTACAAGCTCACCGATGTGTCGTTGTACTTCCCCTTTTCCTAATCTGACAACATTCAGATAATAATCTGCCTTCCACCAAATTAGATACCCTCAAATTTATCCGCATTATACTGAATCTGCTATGCATTTTCCCACTCATCCAACCTGCCCAAGTCACCCTGCTTCCTCGTAAGATCCTCTTCACAGTTGACACTAACAACCAGATTTGTATCATCTGCAAACTTGCTAATGTTTATTTTAATTCCTTCATGTCATTAATAAACATTGTAAATAGCTGCGGTCACAACACCGAGCCTTGCGGCAGCCCATCAGTCAATGCCTGCCATTCTGAAAGGGAACCGTTAATCACTGCTCTTTGTTTCCTGTCTGCCAACCTATTTTCTGTCCATGTCAATATCCTACACCGAACACCGTGTGCTCTAATTTTGCCCACTAATCTCCTGCGTGGGGCGTTATCAAAAATTGTCTGAAAGCCCAGGTACACTACATCCACTGTCCTTTATCAATTTTACTTGTTACATCCTCTACAAATTTCGAGAAGATTAGTCAAGCAAGATTCCCCCATCGTAAATCCATGCACATTTGAACAGATCTTGTTACTGCTATCCAAATGCGCCTTTAATAATCGACTGCAGCAACTTTCCCACCACTGATGTCAGGCTAACTGGTCTATAATTCCCTGCTTCCTCTCACTCTCTCCTTTCTTAGAAAGTGGGATAACATTAGCTACCATCCAATCCATAGGAACTGATCGACAATATATAGAACATATCAAAATGTTCACCAACGCGTCCACGATTTCTAGAGCCACCCCCTGAATAACCCGGGCGCAGACCACCAGGCCCTATGGATGTATCAGATTTCAGTCCAATCAGTCTACCCAACCTCATTTCCGGACTAATGTGAATTTCCATCAGTTGCTCCCTCACCCTGGGTCATCGGTCCCCTCGTACATCTGAAAGATTGTTTATGTCTTCCTTAGTGAAAACAGAACCTACGTACCAGTTCAGCTTCTGTCATTTCATTGTTCCATGTGCTGGACCACTTTCTGTTTACAGGTGTTAATGCCACCTGCTGGATGTTCAGGTTCCTACAGCTTTGAGTTACCCGTCCTGTTAGGCAGGAAGTTATCATAAACCAGGAAGCCCAGCTCAGGGAGAGTACCGAAACGTGCAGACTGTAATTCCAGCGCACAATCTAATGCCATCCTTCCGCTCCAGTTTGTTAGACGCATTGTCTGTGAGTAATTATGTTTGTGTAACAGCATCTTTATATGTTTAATTTGCTAGATAGCTGGATAAGGACATTCAGCGAGTCCAGTACAGTGAAAAAACAGCACCACAACAAGCTGGACTACAGGGTGGCTCACATCATCACATTGTCCGAACACACCTCAACGCCATGGCAACAAGCAACCAAGACACCGCTTTACAGAATGAAGCCAAGTCTCTCAGCATTCGTTCTTACTGCTCTGCAGCCAGTCCCAGTGCCAGCATGGCGGCCCTTAAAGCACGGGCTAAAGCAAAAGCAGCCGAAGCCAGAGCAGCATTCGCTCAGAGAGAGATAGATATGAAGGTCGACGCTGCACGTATTCAGGTCGAGGCTGTGCGGATGCAGGCGACCTTAGAGGCCTTGCAGCAAGAAAAAGAGATGAAAGCAGCCATTGCAGAGGCCGACACCACAGAAGCAGGTTTATTAGCAGAACAAGGGTCACGTAATAGATCACCCAGCCCTGTTCGCCCTCAAAACCAGCACGAGCGAATTCTGGACTACGTCATAGAGCAAGCCAGCATAAAGTCAAGCCAACATGTCACCAATTATGATATCGAGAGTGGTAGCATAGTATTTTGTCCATTGCCGCCCGTTCATCAGACCAAATCCAATCTGACCAGTTCAATTCATAGGCATCCCAATCCCAGTAATGTTCAAGGAAAGGTGGAGCCTAAATTGGAGGATAGAAAGCCAACGGCAAACTTTCTGCACAGCGGCTCTATCAACTCTCCTCAAGCCACCAACGTTATCAATCCCACCACCATGGACCTCGCCAGATACCTTGCCCTTTAACCTTTAACGACAAGCCTGAGAATTACTGGGCTTGGAGATCCTCCTTCCAAAACGCCATAGCAGGCCTGGGCCTTTCACCCGGAGAGGAGCTCGATCTATTGGCAAAATGGCTTGGGAAAGAATCCTCGGAGCAGGCAACAAGAATTAACATGAAGAATCCAAAAGCAGGTTTGAAGATGGCTTGGCAGAGGCTCGAAGAAACTTATGGTTCACCCGAGTCTATTGAGCATGCCCTCTTTATCAAGCTTGAGAACTTTCCAAGGATCACCATCAAAGAGCCATACAAGCTACGTGAGCTCGGGGACCTTCTGTCAGAAATCGAAGCGGCAAAGGTTGATGGGCTTTTACCTGGTTTGGCTTACCTCGATACCTCCAGGGGAGTTGCACCGATCGTTGAGAAGCTTCCTCATAACATCCAGGAAAAGTGGCCCGGCTTTGGATCCAATTACAAACGCCGCCACCGCATCTCTCCCCCCCCCCCCCCCCCCCCCATTTAAAGTGTTTGCTGACTTTATCCACGCGGAGGCAAAAACCAGAACGGATCCAGGCTTCAATCTTTGCCTCTCTCGTCCAGCAATCGTCCAGAGGGATTGCTATCATTAACAAAGTTAAGAATGTTTCATGTACCCTGGCTGGTTTCTGACATAACACCACTGTATTTAGTGGTGGCATCATAGTTTATGTTTCTATACCAAGTGTACAACGTTACTAAATATGCGGTTTCCCTTTCTGCTTGTATGTTACAGTTTCACAGTTGAATACAGTAAAGAATCAACGACATCTCGTGTCTACGGGTCTTTATTGGATTAATCGTTTAACTTGCTAGATAGCTGGATAGGGACATTCAGCGAGTCCAGTATATTCCACATAATACATTATCGTTTTCATGTCTTCAAGGGACCAACATATTTATTAACTATCCTCCTTTCTTTCTTGCCTAGCTTGCCTTCGTAATTCACTTTTTGTCCCCAAATTGCAATTTTATTTACCTTCTGTTGATCTTTAAATGTTGGTCAATCCTTTGGCTTCCCGCTCAACTTTGCTATGCTATACGTATTTTCTTTTATTTCTCCTACTGTCCCTGGCTTCACTTGTCAGCGACGTTCGCCTCTTGCACCCCCTTGGGATCTTTCTTCCTTTTTGGAATGAAATGATCCTGCATCTTGTGGTTTATTCCCATAACTTTCTTGCGTTGCTGTTCCAGTCATCCGTGCTAGCGTCCTTTTCCATGCAACTTTGACCAGGTCCTCCCTTATGCCTCCATAGTCCCCTTTGCTCAAATGCAATATTGCCAATTCCGATTTTACTTTTTACCTCTCAAATTAAAACTTATCACGTTATGATCATACCCTCCTAATGGTTCCTTTACCTCGAGTTCCCTTATCAAATCCGGCTCTTTACACAACACTAAATCAAGAATTGCCTTCTCCCTTGTCGGCTCCTTTACAAGCTACTCTAGGAATCCATCTCAGAGGCACTCTACAAATTCCCTTTCTTGGGGTCCAATGCCAACCTGATTTGGCCAGTCTATCTGCATGTTGCAATCTCCTATAACCACCGTAGCATTACCTTCGTTACATGCCAATTTATCTCCTGATGCAACTTCCACCCTATATCCAGCTATTGTTTTGGGGCGGGGAGGGGGATGGGGTGTGTGGGGGGTGTGGGATTGTGTGTGCGGGGAGGGACTACACTCAGTGACCACCAGCCGCGCCACCACACAGCGCCTCCCGGTTCCACTCAACAGCTTCCCCGACTCCACTCATCGGCTTCCCCGACTGCACACATGGGTTTCCCCGACTGCATATATCGGCTTCCCGGACTCCACACTGCATCTTTCCCGAATCCACACAGCAGCTTCCTCGACTCCACTCAGCGACTTACCCGACTCCACTATTGCGGACTCAATCGGCACGGCTTGTGGACTCAGCCCCGCTCCGGACATTTAGTCTCATCACCCCGGTGATTGACAGCGGGTGCCGGAAGGGGCGTTACCTGCATGGTGACTGACAGTCGAGAAGACCAATCTGCAGATCTCATGATGTTTTAAACCTTCCTAACGACCGACGGAACAAAACTTGGTGCGCTTGGAGCAGAGGAGAACGGTGAGTGATGTGGTGAAAAAAAATCCTTGCGGTATAGGCTACCGTTTTTACGCAAATAAAGCAAACCGGAAGAGTACAATATGTGAGTTTTAGTTACATAGAAATTAGGTGCATGAGTAGGCCATTCGGCCCTTCGAGCCTGCACCGCCATTCAATATGATCATGGCTGATCATAGTTATAGTATATACTATGACAGAAAATAGTTATAGTATAAACAATAGACAATAGAACATATGTGCAGGAATAGGCCATTCGGCCCTTCGAGCCAGCACCGCCAATCAATATGATCATGGCTGAGCAGCCCCAATCCTTCAGTGAACTGATCCTGCCTCTTCTGTATTATTCATAGAAACACCTGCCATTTTTGTTCCACTGTCATCCCTGCTAGATTATCTATCCAGTCAATTATGACCAGCCCGTCCCTCATGGCCCCAATATCCCCTTCATTCAACTGCACCAATGACACCTCCGATCTAATCTACTCCCTCTCCAATTGTAGATGAAACCGGACCATGTTATGATCACTGCCTCCAAATGGCTTATTAACCGCGAGGTCCTTTATCAAATCCGGTTCAATACATAACACTAAATCCAGAATTGCCTTCTCCCTGGTAAGCTCGCTGTTCTAAGTGTCCATCACGGAGGCACTCTACAAATTCCCTTTCTTGGGGTCCAGTACCAACCTGATGTTCAAAGTCTGCATGCATGTTGAAATCTCCCATAACAACCACATAATTTCTTTTGCTACATGCCAATTTTAACTCCTGTTTTAACTTGCGCCCCATGTCCAGGCTACTGTTTGGGGGCCTGTAGATAAGTCATATTAAGAAATTTTTACCCTTACAATTCCTTAGTTCTATCCGTACTGACTCCACATCTCCTGTTTCAATGTCTGTGGAATTATCTGCGAAAGAAGGAAATGGAGGCCAATTCATGGGAAGTTTTCAAGGACGAGTTAGATTTCGCTCTTGGGGCTAGCGGAATAAGGAATATGGGGAAAAAGCAGGAATGGGATACTGATTTTAGATGATCAGACATGACTATTTTGAATGGTATCTCTGGTTCGAAGGGCCGAATGGCAAAATCCTGCATCTACTTTATATGTTTCTATGTAACTCGCTCATGCTTGATTATATGGCAATACATCTCGACCACCTGATTTTGAAGCATTAATGCATGGTGGAGGTATAATGTAGTCATAGTCATAGATACAAAGTAAAAACTGGCCCTTCGACCCAACTTACTCACATCCGCCAACATGTCCCAGCTACACTAACTGCTTTTGGTCCACATCCCGAGGCTATCACTGTATTATTTTATCTGATTTTTAAATGTTGGTACAGTCCCTGACTCAACTACCACCTCTGGCAGATTGTCCCATACACTCACCACCTTTGTGGGGGAAAAATACCCCTGATTCATAGGAAATATTCCCCTTCACCTTAACTCTGTCCTCTGGGACTCGATTCATCTACTCTAGGCAAGAGACTCGGCGCATTGAAATGTATATTTCGAATGCATTCTAGATATCTCGAATGTCTTGCTTTTCAAAAAGTAAAGTTTTCACAAACACATACCACCTTTATTAATGTCATGATTTGATGATTCACAATCCAATCAAAATAAAATACACGTCAAAAGGAGAACGCATACTTTCAAGCTACTCGAAATTTCCCCCCGAGAAAAGCATCATATGTATGACATTGCAAAATAAGGAAATGTTATCATTATTTCTTGTCCATTTGTCCAACTACAAACATAAAAATAGCACTTGAAATTACAACACATTTAAAAGTGCTTTCGTCAAATGTTCGGTACCATGGAAGGCGCTGCCTTCGATTCCGGGGGGGGGGGGGGGGGGTGGGACGAATAATATATCCCTCCACTTTTTGAGGTGGGGCATTGCCTGTATTATAATCCACCTGTTTTTGGAGGTCGAGCAATAAAAACAATTATAATCGTCTGCTCATATCTCTCATGGAGGCCCTACATTTTTAAAAACACATTTTTAAACAAAAAGCATTAAAATCATATTTCTACAATGTAGTAAAACATGATTTTAATACATAAAATTCAAAATACAAAATACAAAAAAGTCCCACCCACAACCACCCCCCACTCGGTCACTCTGCCCCATCGCTTGGTACCCCCGAGGTCGGTGATCAGTGATCGCCCAGCTCCCCTCACTTTCAAATACGCTCCAAGGCCCCCGATTCCTTTTGTCTCACACCACAGCACGGTGATGCAGCAGTAGAGTAGCAGCACTTGCAGCGTTTGAATACCGAATACGTGTGCTGTCTGTACTGAGTTTGTATGTTCTTCCCGTGGCTGTGTGGGTTTTACACGAGATCTTCGGTTTCCGCATACACTCCAATGACATACTGGGTTGTAAGTTAATTGGCTTGGTATTAATGTAAAATTATCCTAGTGTGTGTAGGCAGTAGAAGAGTGTTAAGGTATGGGGGTCACTAGTCGGTTCGGACTCGATGGGCCGAAGGACCTGTTTCCGTGCTGTTTCTCTAAAGTTGGTCTCTTGATCCCACGTATCAGCACCAGGCCCGAATCACACCATTACCGATTTCACCACTTCTGGCTGTCTGCCTTCCACGGCCTCCAATCTTATCGTTTCCCAGCCCCGCACAGCCCGTTTTTACCTACTCCGTAAAACCACAAACACAACTACCCTTTTTCTGCGTGCTCCTGTCCCATGGAAATGATTTCCACGTACCTCGACTCCATCCTATCCCCCTGGTCCAATCTCTCCCAACCTATGTCCAAGATACCTCACATGGCCTTCGGATCGTTAATGACTTCTGTTTTCTGAGCCCCCACTGCCTCATCTTTACTTAGGACGTTCAGTACTCCTCACCTCCATCTCCCGCCAGGAAGGCCTTAAAGCACCACGTTTCTTCCTCGATTACAGAACCATCCAATTTGCCTCTACTAACATTTTCTCCTCATCCTGAACAACTTCACCTTTCACTCCTCCCACATCCTCCAAGGACTAGCCATACCTCTTTGAACATTCGCTGTTCCAGGCGTACTTTGGCCCTATTTCCGAACTCTACATCCGTTACATTGCTGATTGCATTGGTACTAACTCATGCACGCATGCAGTCTCATGGACTTCATCAACTTCACCAATTGTCATCCTGCACTCAAATTTACTAGGACCATCTCCGAAACCTCCCTAAACTTTGTTTGTGTCACAGTCTCCATCACAGGAAATAGACTATTGACTGACGTATATTACACACCCACTGACAACCACAACTATCTTGGCTACACTTCATCCCACCCTGCTTCCTGCAAAGACTATATATTGTATTATTTGTTCTTTATCGGTCCCCATTACCGTCTATATATTTCGCTTCCATTATACCTACTCAGCCTGAAGGAGGGTCTTGTCCTGCAACGTCACCCATTCCTTTTCGCCAGAGATGCTGCCTGTTCAGCTAAATTCAGCTTTTTTTGTGTCTGTCATTGGTCTATTCATTTCTGGCCTTTGTCGAACCATCTGCCTATCATATTCAGCCTCCGCTCTCCCCAACACCTATATCCACCTATTACTTGCCAGACTTTGTTTTGCCCCTCCACTCTACTAGCTTCGCTGCCCCCCCCCCCCCCCCCCCCCCCCTTGGTCTCTTAAATCCATCCAGTGAATTGGTCTCCACTGCCCTCTATGTCAGGAAATTCCATAAATTCACAACTTTCTGGGTGAAAAAGCTTTTTCTCACCTCAGTCTTAAATTACCTCCCCTTTATTCTAAGACCTGCAGCCCCTGGTTCTCGACTCGCCCAACATTGGGAACAGTTTTCCTGCATCTAGCTTGTCCAGTCCTTTTATAATTTTATATGTTTTCTATAAGATCCGTCCCCTCATCCTTCTAAACTTGCCAAGATGTAGCACCTCACACTTATCAGCATTAAACTCCATCTGCCATCTTTCAGCCCACTCTTCCAACTGGCATAAATCTCTCTGTAGACTTTGAAACTACTTCATTACCCGCAACCCCACCTATCTTAGTATCATCTGCATACTTACTAATCCAATTTACCACACCTTCATCCAGATCATTGATGTACATGACAAACAACAGTGGACTCAACACAGATCCCTGTGGCACCCCACTCGTCACTGGCCTCCAACCTGACAAACAACCATCCACCATTACTCTCTGGCATCTCCCATTCGGCCACTGTTGAATCCATCTTGCTACTCCACCATTAATACCCAACCATTGAACCTTCTTAACCAACGTTCCATGAGGAACCTTGTCAAAGGCCTTACTGAAGTCGATAGACACAACATCCACTGCTTTACCCTCATCAATTTCCCGAGTAACATCTTCAAAAAATTCAAGAAGATTAGTTAAACATGACCTTCCAGGCACAAATCCATGTTGACTGTTCCTAATCAGACCCTGTTTATCCAGATGCTTATATATATTATCTCTAAGTATTCTTTCCATTAATTTGCCCACCACTGACGTCAAACTAACAGGTCTATAATTGCTAGGTTTACTCTTAGACCCCTTTTTAAACAATGGAACAACATGCGCAGTACACCAATCCTCCGGCACTATTCCCGTTTCTAATGACATTTGAAATATTTCTGCCATAGCCCCTGCTATTTCTACACTAACTTCCCTCAATGTCCTAGGGAATATCCTGTCCGGACCTGGAGACTTATCCACTTTTATATTTCTCAAAAGTGTCCCCCCCAAATAGTAGCCGGGATGAAGGGTGTAAGTTACAGCAGGAGTTAAACTGGCATGTGACAGAGGTAATGCCACTGTGGTGATGGGGGATTTCAATATGCAGGTAGACTGGGAAAATCAGATTGGTTCAGTACCCCAAGAAAGAGAGTTTGTAGAATCCTTCCGAGATTGATTCTTAGAGCGGCTTGTAATGGAGCCGACCAGTGAAAAGGCAATTCTGGATTTAGTGTTGTCCAATGAACCAGATTTGATAAGAGACCTCGAGGTAGTCATCATAATATGAATAGTTTTAATCTGCAATTTGAGAAGGTGAAGGTTAAATCGGAAGTGTCAGTGATGCAGTTGAACAAAGCGGACTATGAAGGCATGAGGAAGGAGCTGGCCAAGGTAGACTGGAAAGGAATCCTAGCAGGAATGACGGTGGAACAGCAATGGCATGAATTTCTGGGCATATACCGGAAGGCGCGGGATCATTTCATTCCAAAAAGGGAAAAAATATTCTAAGGGGTGTAGGAGGCAACCTTGTCTGACATAGAAGTTAAGGATAGAATAAAACCAAAAGAAAAGATGTATAATACAGCAAAGAATAGCCGGAAGCCAGAGGATTGTGAAACTTTCATAGGACAACAGAAGGAACAAGGGAGCATATTATTATCTCAATGAGGTTAGGTTACGTAAGGGGAATATACAGCGAGACCTGGGCGCCCTTGTACACCTGTCACTGAAAGTCGGCTTACAGGTACAGCAGGCAGTGAAGAAAGCTCATGGAATTTTGGCCTCATAACACGAAGATTTCAGTAAAGGAGTAAAGAGGTTCTCCTGCCGTTGTATATCGCTCTGGTAAGACCACATAGAAACATAGAAACATAGAAATTAGGTGAAGGAGTAGGCCATTCGGCCCTTCGAGCCTGCACCGCCATTCAATATGATCATGGCTGATCATCCAACTCGGTATCCTGTACCTGCCTTTTCTCCATACCCTCTGATCCCGTTAGCCACAAGGGCCACATCTAACTCCCTCTTAAATATAGCCAATGAACTGGTCTCAACTACCCTCTGTGGCAGAGAGTTCCAGAGATTCACCACTCTCTGTGTGAAAAACGTTTTTCTCATCTCGGTTTTAAAGGATGTCCCCCTTATCCTTAACTGTGACCCCTTGTCCTGGACTTCCCCAACATCGGGAACAATCTTCCTGCATCTATCCTGTCCAACCCCTTAAGAATTTTGTAAAGTTCTATAAGATCCCCTTTCAATCTCCTAAATTCTAGAGTGTATAAACCAAGTCTATCCAGTCTTTCTTTATACGACAGTCCTGACATCCCAGGAATCAGTCTGCACTCCCTCTATGGCAATAATGTCCTTCCTCAGATTTGGAGACCAAAACTGTACGCAATACTCCAGGTGTGGTCTCATCAAGACCCTGTACAACTGCAGTAGAACCTCCCTGCTCCTATACTCAAATCCTTTTGCTATGTAAGCTAACATACCATTCGCTTTCTTCACTGCCTGCTGCACCAGCATGCATACTTTCAATGACTGGTGTACCATGACACCTAGGTCTCGCTGCATCTCCCCTTTTCCTAATCGGCCACCATTTAGATAAACGTCTGCTTTCCTGTTTTTGCCACCAAAATGGATAACCTCACATTTATCCACATTATACTGCATCTTCCAAACATTGTCCCACTCACCCAGCCTATCCAAGTCACCTTGCAGTCTCCTAGCATCCTCCTCACAGCTAACACTGCTTCGTGTCATCCGCAAACTTGGAGATATTGCCTTCAATTCCCTCATCCAGATCATTAATATATATTGTAAATAGCTGGGGTCCAAGCACTGAGCCTTGCGGTAACCCACTAGTCACTGCCCGCCATTGTGAAAAAGACCCGTTTACTCCTATTCTTTGCTTCCTGTTTGCCAGACAGTTCACTATCCACATCAATACTGACTCCCCATTGCCAAGTGCTTTAAGTTTGTATACTAATCTCTTATGTGGGACCTAGTCGAAAGCCTTCTGGAGGTCCAGATACACCACATCCACTGGTTCACCCCTATCCATGCTACTAGTTACATCCTCGAAAAATTATATAAGATTCGTCAGACATGATTTACCTTTCTTAAATCGATGCCGACTTTGTCCAATGATTTCACCACTTTCCAAATGTGCTGCTATCCCATCTTTAATAACTGACTCTAGCAGTTTCCCCACTACCGATGTTAGACTAACTGGTCTGTAATTCCCCGTTTTCTCTCTCCCTCCCTTCTTAAAAAGTGGGCTTACGTTTGCTACCCGCCAATCCTCAGGAACTACTCCAGAATCTAAAGAGTTTTGAAAGATTATTACTAATGCATCCACTATTTCTGGAGCTACTTCCTTAAGTACTCTGGGATGCAGCCTATCTGGCCCTGGGGATTTATCGGCCTTTAATCCATTCAAGTTACCCAACACCACTTCCCGGCTAACCTGGATTTCACTCAGTTCCTCCAACTCCTTTGACCCGTGGTCCCCTGCTATTTCCGGCAAATTATTTATGTCTTCCTTAGTGAAGACGGAACCAAAGTAGTTATTCAATTGGTCCGCCATATCCTTGTTCCCCATGATCAACTCACCTGTTTCTGACTGCAAGGGACCTACATTTGTTTTAACTAATCTCTTTCTTTTCACATATCAATAAAACCTTTTGCAGTCAGTTTTTATGTTCCCTGCCAGTTTTCTCTCATAATCTATTTTTCCTTTCCTAATTAAGCCCTTTGTCCTCCTCTGCTGGTCTCTGAATTTGTCCCAGTCCTCTGGTATGCTGCTTTTCCTGGCTAATTTGTACGCATCATCCTTCGCTTTGATACTATCCCTGATTTCCCTTGTTATCCACGGATGTACTACCTTCCCTGATTTATTATTTTGCCAATCGGGGTGAACAATGTTTGTAGTTCATCCATGCAGTCTTTAAATGTCTTCCATTGCATATCCACCGTCAACCCTTTTAGAATTAATTGCCAGTCAATCTTGGCCAATTCACGTCTCATGCCCTCAAAGTTACCTTTCTTTAAGTTCAGAACCATTGTTTCTGATTTAACAATGTCACTCTCCATCCTAGTGAAGAACTCAACCATATTATGACTTCAGAATTAAGGGACAGAAGTTTAGGGGTAATATGAGGGGGAACTTCTTTACGCAGAGAGTGGTGGCGGTGTGGAATGAGCTCCCAGTGGAAGTGGTGGAGGCAGGTTCATTGGTATCGTTTAAAAATAAATTGGATAGGCATATGGATGAGAAGGGAATGGAGGGTTATGGTACGAGTGCAGGCAGGTGGGACTAAGGGGAAAAAATTTGTTCGGCATGGACTTGTAGGGCCGAGATGGCCTGTTTCCGTGCTGTAATTGTTATATGGTTATATGGTTATATGGTTATATTATGGTCACTCTTGCCCATGGGGACACGTGCAACAAGACTGCTAACTAACCCTTCATCATTACTCAACACCCAGTTTAAAATAGCCTGCCCTCTCGTTGGTTCCTCTACATGTTGATTTAGATAACTATCCCGCATACATTCCAAGAAATCCTCTTCCTTAGCACCCCTGCCAATTTGATTCGCCCAATCTATATGTAGATTGAAGTCACCCATTATAACTGTTTTGCCTTTGTCGCACGCATTTTTAATTTCCTTTTTGATACCATCTACAACTTCACTACTACTTTTAGGTGGCCTGTACACAACCCCACCAGCGTTTTCTGCCCCTTAGTGTTTCGCAGCTCTACCCATACCGATCCCACACCCTCCAAACTAATGTCCATCCTTTCCATTGCGTTAATCTCCTCTCTAACCAGCAACTATACCCCACCCCCTTTTCCTTCCTCTCTATCCCTCCTGAATGTTGAATATCCCTGGATGTTCAGCTCCCAGCCCACATCTGGAGTATTGTGTACAGTTTTGGTCTCCTAATTTGAGAAAGGATATCCTTGTGATTGAGGCAGTACAGCGTAGGTTCACGATAATTATCCCTGGGATGGCGGAACTTTCATATGAGGTAAGATTAAAAAGACTAGGCTTGTATTCACTGGAATTTAGAAGGATGAGGGAGGGATGTTATAGAAACATATAAAGTTATTAAAGGACAGGGCAATCTAGATGCAGGAAAAATTGTCCCAATGTGGGGGCGAGTCCAGAACCAGAGGCCACCGTCTTAGAATAAAGGGGAGGTAATTTAAAACTGTGGTGAGAAAAAAACCTTTTCACCCTGAGAGTTGTGAATTTATGGAATTCCCTGACACAGAGGGTATTGGGGGCCAAGTCGCTGGAGTGGATGTAAGAGAGAGTTAGAAAGAGCTCTAGGGACTAGTGGAGTCAAAGGATGTGGGGGTAAGGCACGCACAGGTTATTGATAGGGGACGGTCAGCCATGATCACAATGAATGGATGTGCTGGCTCGAATAGCCGAATGGCCTCATCCTGCACCTATGTTCTATGTTTCTATGAAATAAAACATGCTATACAGGCTGAAAAGAGGAAGTGCAAGGTCAAGCTGGCCAGGAATGTATAGAAGGATAGTAAAGGCTTATTTGGATATGTTAAGAGAAAATAGTAGCAAAGTCAAATGCGGGCCCCATTGAAGGCAGACACGGGTGAAATTATTATGGGGAACAAGGAAATGTGAGAATAGTTGAACAGGTTCATCGGATCTGTCTTCACTAAGGAAGACTCAAACAATCTCCCAGAGGTGTTGGAGGACTGAGGATCTAAGAGGGTAGAAGAGCAGAAATAAACTTTCATTGGGCGAGAAATATATTGGGTAGGCTAATGGGACTGAAGGATGATAAATCCCCTGGGCCAGATGGTCTGCATCCCAGGGTGCTCGGGGACAGTGGACGCATGGTGATTATTTTCCTATGTTCAATATATTCAGGATCAGTTCCTGTGTATTGGAGCATAGCTAATGTTATCCCACTTTTCAAGAAAGGAGCGAGAAAGAAAACGGGGAATTGCAGACCAGTTAGCCTGACCTCGCTGGTGGGAAAAATGCTGGGGTCGATTATTCAAGATGTAATAATGGGGCATTTGGACAGATTTAAAATCATTAGTCCAAGTCAACATGGGTTTATGAAAGGGAAATTATGCTTGACTAACCTTCTGGAATTTTTGCAGGATGAAGGGGTGCCAGTGTAGTAGTGTATCGAATATTTCAGAAAGCCATTGATAAGGTCCCGCATGGGAGACTGCTGACTGAAATCAGAGCACATGGTATTAGGGGTAGGGTATTGACGTGGATAGAAAATTGTTTGTCAGACAGAAAGCAAAGTGTAGGAGTGAATGGGTCATTTTCAGAATAGCAGGCAGTGGCGAGTGGAGTGCCGCAAGGCTCGGTGTTGGGGCCGAAACTGTTTACTATATTTATTAATGCTTTGGAAGAGGGAATTAGGAGCAACCCTAGCAAGTTTGCGGATGACACAAAGCTGGGTGGCAGTGTGAACGGTGAAGAGGATGTTACGAGGTTGCAGGGTGACCTGGACATATTGATTGTGTGGGCAGATGCGTGGCAGATGCAGTATAATATAGGTAACTGTGAAGTTATCCACTTAGGTGGCAAAAACAAGAGGGCAGGTTATCATCTGAATGGGGTTAGGTAAGGGGGGGGGGGGGGGGGATACAGCGAGACCTGGGCGTCCTTGTACACCGGTCACTGAAAGTCGGGGTGAAGGTAGAGCAGGCCGAGAAGAAATCTAATGGAATGTTGGCCTTCATAACAAGATGATTTCAATATAGAAGGGCAGAGGCTCTTCTGCAGTTGTATAGACCTCTGGTAAGACCACATCTAGAGTATTGTGTTCAGTTTTGATCTCCTAATATGGGGAAGGACATCTCTGTGATTGAGGCAGTGCATCGTAGGCTCACGAGATTTATCCCGGTGATGGCGGGATTATCATATGAGGAAAGATTGAAAAGACTAGGCTTGTATTCACTGGAGTTTATAAGGATGAGGGGGATCTCATAGAAATATATATCATTATAAATGGACTGGACAAGATAGATGCAGGAAAAATGTTCCCAATGTTGGGCAAATCCAGAACCAGGGGCCGCTGTCTTAGAATAAAGGGGAGGCCTTTTATTCAGTGAGAATAAAGAAGTGAGAAAAAACGTTTTCACCCAGTTGTGGATTTGTGTAATTCCCTGCCACAGAGGGCAGTGGAGGTCAAATCACTGGGTGAATTTGAGAGAGTTAGATAGAGCTCCAAAGGCTGGTGTAATTAAGGGATATGGGGAGAGGCAGGTCTCATGCTGTACCTACTTTCTGTGTATCTATGTTTCTATGTCACCTTTTTATTTTTTTCAGAAATGCTGTCTGACCCAGTGAGTTACTCCAGGTTCTTTGTGTCCATCTTCGGTTTAAAGCAGCATCTGCAGTTCCTTCCGACACATTAGCGAAACTCTGGGTTGGGTGAGGAACAATGAACCAGCATGAAGTTGCCCTGGTGGTTTGGTAATTGCTTGAGGGGACTGAGTACGGGGCTGAGAGGAAAAGTGGTCTAGGGAGCGGTAACTCCGCTGTTGTTATTGTACCTGCCTCAACTACCTCCTCTGGGAGCTCGCTCCATACACCCATCACCATCTTCCTTACTCCACAGGTTCCTATTACATCTTTCTCCTGTCAGTTTAAACCTATGCCCACTGTTTCTTGATTGTTCTACATTTGGGTAAAACTCCATGTATTATCCAGCCCTCATGATATTATATGCTCTATCAGAACAAACCTCTGAAATAAAGGCTTAGCCTGCCCAACCGCTCCCTGTATTTGACGTCCTTATGTCCTCGCAACATCCTTGTAAATCTTCTCTGCACTATTTCCAGCTAGGCAATCCTTCCTATTGCACGGAGGCCAAAACAACACAATACTCCAAATCAGCCGTGTCGCCCATCCCTTCACTACTGGATCCTGCCTGTCCAGCTGACACACTCCAGCTTGTTGTGTCCTTCTTTAGTTTCAACCAGCATCTGCAGATCATTCTTATATGTCTCAACTACTAAACTCAATACATTGACTGATGACGTTCCCTGTACTGAAAGCCGCTCAGCACCCTGCGTCCCATGGAATACAAAGTCCCACCCTGCCCAACCTCTCGCTAATGGTTCAGTTTATCTCTAATGGTTCTCACTGCGACGTTGCAGGTGAAACAATCCTGGCCTGTCCAATCCCTTACCGTAGTTGAAAGCCCATAATCTAGGCATCGTTTTGTGGAACCTCTTCTGCACGCTCCCCGAAGGTTCCACGTATTTCTTGTAATGTGATGAGCAGAACTGCACTCAATACTGTAAACACGCAGTGTCATAAATCTGCATCAAGACTTATTGACTCTTACACTCGATGCCGCGACCAATGAAGACTAGCAGACCGAAGTCCTTCTTTACCACTCTGCCTGAGTGGCCACTTTCCGCGAGTGACGAACTTGGACCCGAATATTCCTCTGAACATCCATGTTGTTAATGATCTTACTATTAATTTTGCATTTCCCCCTTACATTCCGAACTAGTAAACTGTTTCACACCCCTTTACCGCTCGTGTGGCGACTAACTGTCACTGGCATCTCTATCTAATTTCGTTATATAATGTTATTATTCCGTTATTGCACTTCAATATTAAAAAAAAAGTCACTTTGCACAATATTCTGTTGTTTTTTCTTTCATTCGTCTTTGTATTTATGATGTACTTGTTGTACTTAACGTTTACTCTGCGGCTTCATGGAAACTCGGGATTTCGTTCCTGCCTCGCATTGCGGATACTAAACTTAATCTGAAATATAATGTGAATCCGGATTTGTAATAAAATCTAACTTTAAATCCGAATCCGAATCCGAATTTGAATATGAATCAATATGAATCCACAGCTCATCTCTTCAGTGTACTTATATTGAAGGCTAGTGTGCCGGATGCATTATTCACCACTCTGTCTACCTGCTTCGCAACTTTCCGGGAATTATGTATATACATTCATGGGTCTCAGTTTTACGACACTCTGCATAACTATCAGTGCACGTCTTGCCAAGGGTTATCTTGTAAAATAGCCACGCAGCTCATTTGTAGGAGTTCAAATTCCATCAGCTATCACGCAGATTCGAATTAAATCGCCCCGATTCACCTCAACCGTTCTTTGGTTCTCGATTCCATTGCTCAGGGAAATAACATCTGTGCACCAACCGGATCTACTCCTCTCATGATTTTATACACCTCTAGACGGTCAGCCCTATCTTCCTACGTGTCAAGGAATAGAGTCCCAGGCAGTTTAACCTGGTCCTTTCGTGCAGACTATCTCACCCTGTACACTTTCCAACTTGACATCTTTCCTATAACAAGGTGCCCATAACTAAACACCGAATAAATGCGCTCTTGTATAACAGCAACATGACCTCCCAAATTCTATGTACCTGCATTCCTAGATCCTTCTGCTCTATAACACTCCGCAGACACTGTGTAGGTCCTGGCCATGTAAGACTTTCCAAAATACAACATGTCACATTTCTCTGTATTAAATTCCATCCACCTTTCCTCAGCAACCTGGCTAATCGATCAAGATCCCGTTGCAATTTTTGGCATCCATCTTCACACTCTGCAATCCCACCCACTTTTTCATCATCTACAAACTTGCTAGGCTTGCCATGTACATTCTCATACAAATAATATACATTGATGAGAAACAGTAATGGGCCGAGCTCCAAATTCTGAGGCACATCACAGGCCTCCAGTCTGAGAAGCAACCTTCCAACATTCCACTCTGCTTCCTTCCACGAAGCAAATTTTCTAACAATTCGGCTATTTCTCCTTGGAACCCATGCGATCTAACCTGCCAGAGCAGCGTGCCGTGTGGAAACTTGTCGAGTGATTTCCTGAAGTCCAAATATAGAACATCTGCAGCTATCCGCTCCTCTAACATTTTTGTCACATCTTCAAATGTGAAGATTTCCTATTCTATGTATCCTATCCCTCAGAATAATTTCTAGTAACTTTGCAACTGCAGATGTTTAGTTAACTGGCCTTGAGTTACCAGCCTTTTCCACGTATCCCTGTTTGAAGGGCTAAACTCTCCACGTAATTTCGTGTAACAGCCGAAATGATTTCAATATAAGGTACACAAAATAAAAAGCTGGATAAACTCAGCGGGTGCAGCAGCATCTGTGGAGCGAAGGAAATAGGCAACGTTTCGGGCCGAAACCCTTCTTCAGACCTTGAAGAAGTGATTCCAATACCTGCGTGGATGTGTTGATATCATTGGAGTTCAGGAAATGCATGTATTAGTTAATTACCTTCGGCTGTGAATTTTGATCCTATGAATAACAACGACCGAGTGTGGCAAGATGTTGGCGTGAATCATCCCTTTCGAGGAAGACGTATGTCTAACGTTACTTCCCAAAGTAAGACCGTTTTTGCTGATTTTACTTAATCACACTGTGCACGTAATGTTATTAATGTGACTTATTTGAAGTTTATTGTTCAGGTTAGAAATAATATTATTAACAGAATTAGTTACATTTAAGAAACTCTTATCTAGTGTCATAGAAATATAGTTTGCAACATACTCTATTATAAAATGTGAACAAAGAACATTAAAAGGACTGGACAAGCTAGATGCAGGAAAAAATATTCCCAATGTTTGGCGAGTTCAGAACCACGGGCCACTGTCTTAGAATAAAGGGGAGGTAATTTAAGACTGACGTGAGAAAAAAAAAAAAACGTTTTCACCCAGAGAGTTGTGAATTTATGGAATTCCCTGCAACAGAGGGCAATGGAGGCCAAGTCAATGGGTGGACTTAAGAAAAAGTTAGATAGAGGACTAGGAGCTAATGTAGTCAAGGGATATGGGGAGAAGGCAGGCATGGGTTATTGATAGGCGACGATCTGCCATGATCACAATGAATGTCGGTGCTGGTTCGAAAGGCAGAATGGCCTCCTCCTGCACCTATTTTCTATGTTTCTAAAACTAACAGTTCGAGAATTCTCTCTAGGGGAGAAATTCGTTGCATAATGAGAAAACACATGTTGACGGTTGATATTAGTTCAGTGGGCTGTGGCTGATGTGCCAGAGGAGACGGTCTGCTAATTATCTCAGGGGAATTCCCTTTCGTATAAATGTGTGCTAAATCATCACAAGTACAAATGGACAGTTGGAAAGTTCTGTGCGACTGTTCGCTGCTTCACACGGAAAATGGAATATCCAGCAATTTATTACATAGCCGGCACTTTCTACCCTGTACTTGCTGCGTTTGGTATTCCTGGTAAGATACCGGAACTGGGTACTCTGTTCTTTGTTTCGTTTAGAGATATAACGCGGAAACATGCCTTTCGATCCACCAAGTCCGCGCCAACCAGCGATCCCCGCACACTGACGCCACCCTAGGGCGAATTTACAAATGTACCAAGCCAATTAACCTGAAGACCTGTGCGTCTTTGGAGTGTGGGCGGAAACCGGAGATCTCGGAGAAAATCTAAGAAGGTCACAGGCATAGTGTACAAACTCCGTGCAGACAGGGAACCGGAGCCAGGATCAAACCCACATCTCCAGCGCCGTCAGTCATCAATTTCAACGTTGCGTGCCACCATGTGCGTAGTTCTCTTTCCTTTCTCAACTTGCTGCTCTGTACAGTAGTCGCGTTGATACACAGCCCAGATGCTATATCAGCTGAAGAGTGGCTTTGGACGATTCAGGCTTCAGTGACTGTTTTATTTATGGCATTTTGTTGTTATTGATGTGTGGTTCTTTTGTCAGTCACCTCGGTTAAATTAATGCTGATGTTAACATTGTTTCAGCAGTTAACCGTACTCAAATTGTTTCTGACATATATTCTGCCAGCTCCCCGTAGTATTAATGCATAATATTGGAACTTTGCAGCACCAATCAGACAATCCTTACCGTAGCCGAAGATACCTGAACAAGTTTTCGAGTTAATCGCCGATACGCAGGAGTTTTCCACCGCGAGGCAGCGAATGAGAAATGTTGAATGTCTGTCAAAATGTCTGTGCAATTATCACAAGCAGAACAACCTCTCTTTTTTTCGTTCTATATGGAGGTTGCACGTAAGGTCATCGAATCAAAGGGCGTGACGCACAGAACATAATCCTCCTGGCATAGGAAACGCGTTCTTCCTTACCAGTTAAAAACCGCCGAAATAGTCAATTATTGAGCTGTAAATATTTGTGCAGCGCTCTGAAGCAAATGCTATCTAGTACCTTTGCTCTGATCCGGAGAACCAAGGTGTAAATGGCCTGTCCCACCAGCATGCGACTGCATGCGGCAAGCGCGATCAAACGGGGAGCGGGGGCCGCGCGGAGGTCGAGCGATCCCGTACGTGTTGACGTGAAGTTCGAGCGAAGTCCGCGGGAAGTTCGCGCTGGGCGTACGCCGTCAAGACGCTGTGAACGCCCGTCGAGGCGGTGCGTACGCCGTCAATGCGGTTGCGGGCCGACAGGCCGTTACTGCGCGGAATATTTGGTCAGTGTCACGTTTTCGGAGCCCCGCGCGATGTCGGGACCAGCTCCACACAACTCCATACGGCTCCGGCGATGGAAGTTGGACCGGCCCCGCGAGGCCGTACGTTAGGTCGCGCTTGCCGCATGGAGTCGCATGCTCGTGGGACAGATCCTTTACGTCTGTTATACATGAGGAAGCAGTTCTCGCTGTGTCGATGTTGCTAATGTTATAAATGCTAATTTCCAAGTTCATTTCTTTGAAGCAACGATTCTAAATGACTGAGGTAGACAGGAAGCCCACGGTAAATTGTTGCAAATTGCCGACACATCTGCCCCTCCGATCAGCACAATTTTCCAAAAGGAAATTAAGTAAAGTGGATCATTTATTAGCTCACTTGGAACTAATGTTTTATTTTATTTCTTGCAGTTAATTTAACGGCGATCGTGATCCTCTCCCGGGGAAAATGTGGTCTCTCCAAATGCATCACCCGTTACCTGGTGGGAATGGCAACAGCGGATCTAATGGTAGTTGTCGTTGTTGCTGTTATTGAACAAGTTAATAACACCTATGTTTACGCTAGTTCCTTGCTCATAACTCCGGTTTGCGCCCTGACACTTGTACTGAGGGTTGTTACCATGGACTGTTCCGTCTGGTTCACCGTCAGTTTCACTTGTGATCGCTTTCTGGCGATCTGTTGCCAAAAGCTACGTGACCGCTACAGCAGCGAGAGAGCAGCGTGTGTGGTTATGGTGACCGTGGCTGCCGTCAGTTGCGCCAGGTGCGTCCCCTTTTACTTTGCCGTTGAGCCTTATGTCATAATTGATAATATGCCATGGCGTTGCGCCGTCACAGAGGAGTACGCCACTTTGTCGGCATGGAAAGGTTTCGAGTTACTTGACAGCATCTTAACACCGTTGTTACCGATCGGTTTAATCCTGTTGTTCAATGGGTTAACTGTCAGACATGTCATAGCGGCCAATAGAGTCCGCAGAGAACTTCGGAACAGCCACGAGAACCAGAAGGATACAGAGGTGGAAAACCGGAGAAAATCGATGATTTTGCTCTTCGCTATATCAGGCAATTTCATATTATTTTGGATACCCTATGTGATTCATTCTCTGAAATGGCAAACACAAAATTTCTTTTACACCGATAGATATTTCAGCAGCCCGGTATATATCCTACAGCAGTTTGGATTCATGTTACAGATTCTCAGTATGTGCACAAACACATGTATCTACACTCTGACACAGAGACAATTCAGGGAACAACTGAAGATTGGAGTGAAATATCTGCTCACATTGAATGGCCGATTATGTAGTTGACGTGCAAGTCTGTTTGCAACTTGGCTGAAATTTCAAATAAATGTCTATAAAAAATTCTTACGTTCGGTAAAACACCCTAAAGTCAAAGCAGGCTTGCGATTGGCATCCGGCTACCCGGTATACTCATTTCAATTAGTTATGTTTGGAAAGTGTGGATACATAGAAGCATAGAAAGATTAAAACAAATAGTTGCTGGAGTAGGCCATTCGGCCATTCGACACTGCACCGCCATTCAATATGATCATGGCTGATCATCCAACTCAGTATCCTGTACCTGCCATCTCCCCATTAGCCAAAAGGGCTACATCTAACTCCCTCTTAAATATAGCCAATGGACTGGCCTCAACTGCATTCTGTGGCAGAGAATTCCAGAGATTCATCATTCCCTGTGTAAAATTGTTTTCTCATCTCAGTCCTAAATATTTCCCCCTTATCCTTAAACTGTGACCCCTTGTTCTGTACTTCCTAAACATCGGGAACAATCTTCCTGTATCTAGCCTGTCCAACCCCATAAGCATGTTGTAAGTTTCTATAAGGTCCCCCTCAATCTTCTAAATTCTAGCGAGTACAAGCCGAGTTTATCCAGTTTTTCTTCATATGAAAGTCCTGACATCCCAGGAATCAGTCTGGCGAACCTTCTCTGTACGAATGGCAAGAATATCCTTCCTCAGATTAATAGACCAAAACTGTGCGCAATACTCCAGATTTGGCCTCACCAAGACCCTGTACAACTGCAGTAGCATCTCCCTGCTCATATACTCAAATCCTTTTGCTACATGTTGCAGTTGTGATGTTGCATTGGTGGAATTATATTCCAAACCACTGGATCATTGATCGCTCCAATGTTATTTGGGACAGCTGGATAATATAATATCATTCAGAACTGAAAGTCTGGTGTCAGATGAATGAACCGGAATCTTTCGGTTTTCAAGAGATATGCTTCATTTCTGTTGACTAATGGCTGATCAGACAGAAATGTCGCCGCCCATAATCATATAACAACCATGTAACAATTACAGCACGGAAACAGGCCATCTCGGCCTTACAAGTCCCTGCCGAACATCGTTTTACCCTGCCTGCACTCATACCATAACCCTCCATTCCCTGCTCATCCATATGCCTATCCAATTTATTTTTAAATTATACCAACGAACCTGCCTCCACCACTTCTACTGGAAGCTCATTCCACACTGCTACCACTCTCTGTGTAAAGAAGTTCCCCCTCATGTTACCCCTAAACTTCTGTCCCTTAATTCTGAAGTCATGTCCTCTTGTTTGAATCTTCCCTATTCTCAAAGGGAAAAGCTGATCCACATCAACTCTGTCTATTCCTCTCATAATTTTAAATACATCTATCAAGTCCCTCCTTAACCTTCTGCGCTTCAGTGAATAAAGACCTAACTTATTCAACCTTTCTCTGTAACTTAGTTGTCGAAACCCAGGCAACATTCTAGTAAATCTCCTCTGTACTCTCTCTATTTTGTTGACATCCTTCCTATAATTGGGCGACCAAAATTGTACACCATACTCCATATTTGGTCTCACCAATGCCTTGTACAATTTTAACATTACATCCCAGCTTCTATACTCAATGCTCTGATTTATGAAGGCTAGCATACCAAAAGTTTTCTTTACCACCCTATCTATATGAAATTCCACCTTCATGGAACTATGCACGGTTATCCCCAGATCCCTCTGTTCATCTGTATTCTTCAATTCCCTACCATTTACCATGTACGTACTATTTTGATTTGTCCTGCCAAGGTGTAGCACCTCATATTTATCAGCATTAAACTCCATCTGCCATCATTCAGCCCATTATTCCAAATGACCTAAATCACTCTGTAGACTTTGGAAATCCTCTTCATTATCCACAACACCCCCTATCTTGGTATCATCTGCATACTTACTAATCCAATTTACCACACCTTCATCCAGATCATTGATGTACATGACAAACAACAAAGGACCCAATACCGATCCCTGAAGCACCCCACTAGTCACCTGCTTTTAACCCGACAAACAACATCCACCATTACCCTCTGGCTTTTCCCATTCAGCCACTGTTGAATCGATCTTGCTACTCCTGCATTTATACCCTAAATTCAACTAAAATATCCAATAGCTATGAGGGAACACCCGGAAATTGTAATGTTTTCTGGTTTGAGTATAGATGTGACAAGTGAATAGGCTGGTATCAGAATCACATCCGAGGCTTGACGTTTGAGGTTCGCCCTTACAAATCGATATTGCTAATTGGATTGGATCAAGTATTGGATAGCGAAGCAACCTCATCGATTTGTGTTATTTCTGCAATGAATTCTTGCCAGACACGAGAAATGTGTTCCAAATGCTAGTCGCAAGACATCGCCCTCTGATTTTCTACCGCTGCTCTTTCAATGGATGAGTTTTTTTCCCGTGTTTGGGATTGTTTCTTTAGGGCACTGTGACTGACTCAGGGTCGGCAGTGCACAAACGCACGGAGCCGAGTCAAGCTGGGCCGCGGTCCGGTCAGTCGACACACGGGGACGAAAAGCCAGCGACATACCCATCAGCCGCAGCAGAGTAGGGATACATTTGGTTTCTCCGCCCACACAGAGTCACCGACCGTGATGCACCGCCACAGGCACCCGACCACCACACCAGGTGATTCACCCCCACCGACCCTGGACCTGACCCACACACGGGGTGTTACCCCCCTCCCCGACCCACACACGGGGAGAATCAACATCCGGTAGCCATACCGGGTGATTTACCCCCCGGCCGCGGGGACGGAGGCCCGAGCCACTGGCAGCCATAGGCAATAAACAATAGACAATAGGAGCAGCAGTAGGCCATTCGCCCATTCGAGCCTGAACCGCCATTCAATGTGATAATGGCTGATCATCCCCAATGAGTACCCCGTACCGGCGTTATCCCCGTATCCCCTTCCACTGCGAATTTAACAGCCCTATCTAGTTCTACTTAAACGCAGCCAGAGAACCTGCCTCCACTTGAGGCAGAGAATTCCACAGATTCACCACTCTCTGTGAGAAAACCTGTTTCCTCGTCTCCGATCTAAATGGCTTATTCTTAAACTGTGGCCCCAGCTTCTGGACTGCCCCAAAATCGTGGACATGTTTCCTGCCTCAAGCGTGTACAAACCCTTAACAATATTATATGTTTCAATGAGATACCCTCTCATCCTTCTAATCTCCAGAGTGTACAAGCCCAGCTGCTCCATTCTCTCAGCATATGGCAATCCCGCCATCCCGAGAATTAACCTCGTTAACCTACGCTGCACTGCCTCAATAACAAGAATGTCCTTCCTCAAATTAGGGGACCAAAATTGCACACAGTACACCCGGTGTGGTCTCACTAGGGTTCCGTACAACTGCAGCAGGACCTCTTTGCTCCTATATTCGATTCCTCTTGTTATACAGACCAACACACCATTCGCTTTCTTCACCGCCTGCTGTTCTTACATGCTTACTTTCATAGACTGATGAACAAGGACCGTTGTACTTCCCCTTTTCCTAAATTGTCGCCATTTAGATAGTAATCTGCCTTCCTGTTGTTGCTACCAAAGTGGATAACCTCACATTTATCTGCATTAAACTTAACCGGCCCTGCATCTGCCTACTCCCCACCCTGTCCAATCTATCATGCATTCTCAAAGCATCCTCCTCACTGTTCACACTGCCACCAAGCTTTGTGTCATCTGCAAATTTGCTAATGTTACTTTGAATCCCTTCATCCAAATGATTGAAGTATTTTGTAAATAGCTGCAGTCCCAGCACCGAGCCTTGCGGTACCCCACTAGTCACTGCCTGCCATTGTGAACGGGACCCGTTAATCCCTACTCTTTGGTTCCTGTCTGACAAAAACTTCTCTATCCATGTCAGCACTCTACCCCCAATACCATATGTCCTAATTTTGTCCACTAATCCACGATGTGGGACCTTATCAAATGATTTCTGAAAATCCAGGTACACTACACTCACTGCCTCTCCCTTGTCCATTTTCCTAGTTACATCTTCAAAATATTCCAAAAGATTAGTCAAGCATGATTTCCCCTTCGTAAATCCATGCTGACGGGCCGATCCTGTTACTACTATCCAAATGTGCGGCTATTTCATCTTTTATAATTGACTCCAGCATCTTTCCCACCACCGATGTCAGGCTAACTGGTCTATAATTCCTTGTTTTCCCTCTCCCCTTTCTTAAAAAGTGGGATAACATTAGCTACCCTCCAATTCACAGGAATTGATCTTGAGTCTATAAGAAATTGGAAAATTATCAAAAAATGCATCCACGATTTCTAGAGCCACTTCCTTAAGTACCCAGGGATGCAGACCGTCAGGCCCTGGGAATTTATCAGCCTTCGGTCCCATTAGTCTATCCAACAACAATACCTGACTAATGTGGATTTCCTTCCGTTCCTCCATCACCCCAGATCCTCTGGCCACCACTATATCAGAGATATTGTTTGTATCCTCCTTAGTGAAGACAGATCTAAATAACCTGTTCAACTCATCTGCCATTTCCTTGTTCTCCATAATAAATTCACCCTTTTCGGTCTTCAATGGTCCAACTTTGGTCTTAACTATTTTTTTCCTCTTCACATACCTAAATACGCTTTCACTATCCTATAACCATATAACCATATAACATATATCAATTACAGCACGGAAACAGGCCATCTCGGCCCTACAAGTCCGTGCCGAAAAATTATTTTCCCTTAGTCCCACCTGCCTGCACTCACACGTAACCCTCCATTCCCTTCTCATATAATATAACCATATAACAATTACAGCACGGAAACAGGCCATCTCGGCCCTACAAGTCCGTGCCGAACAACCTTTTTTCCCCTTAGTCCCACCTGCCTGCACTCATACCATAACCCTCCATTCCCTTCTCATCCATATGCCTATCCAATTTATTTTTAAATGATACCAATGAACCTGCCTCCACCACTTCCACTGGAAGCTCATTCCACACTGTTACCACTCTCTGAGTAAAGACGTCCCCCCTCATATTACCCCTAAACTTCTGTCCCTTAATTCTGAAGTCATGTCCTCTTGTTTGAATCTTCCCTATTCTCGAAGCGAAAAGCTTGTCTACATCAACTCTGTCTATCCCTCTCATCATTTTAAAGACCTCTATCAAGTCCCCCCTTAACATTCTGCGCTCCAGAGAATAAAGACCTAACTATTCAACCTATCTCTGTAACTTAGTTGTTGAAACCCAGGCAACATTCTAGTAAATCTCCTCTGTACTCTCTCTATTTTGTGACATCCTTCCTATAATTGGGCGACCGAAATTGTACACCATACCCCAGATTTGGTCTCACCAATGCCTTGTACAATTTTAACATTACATCCCAGCTTCTATACTCATCCGTATGCCTATCCAATTTATTTTTAAATGATACCAACGAACCTTCCTCCACCACTTCCACTGGAAGCTCATTCCACACCGCTACCACTCTCTAAGTAAAGAAGTTCCCCCCTCATGTTACCCCTAAACTTCTGTCCCTTAATTCTCAAGTAATGTCCCCTTGTTTGAATCTTTCCTACTCTCAGTGGGAAAAGCTTATCCCCGTCAACTCTGTATATCCCTCTCATCATTTTAAATACCTCTATCAAGACCCCCTTTAACCATTTGCGCTCCAGAGAATAAAGCCCTAACTTATTCAACCTTTCTCTGTAACTTAGTTGTTGAAACCCAGGTAACATTCTAGTAAATCTCCTCTGTACTCTCTCTATTTTGTTGACATCCTTCCTATAATTGGGCGACCTAAATTGTACACCATACTCCAGAATTGGCCTCACCAATGCCTTGTACAATTTTCACATGACATCCCAGCTTCAATACTCAATGCTCTGATTTATAAAGGCTAGCATACCAAAAGCTTTCTTTACCACTTCTATATGAGATTCCACCATCAAGGGACTATGCACGGTTATTCCCAGATCCCTCTGTTCAACTGCATTCTTCAATTCTCTACCATTTACCATATACGCCCTATTTTGATTTGTCCTGCCTAGGTGTATCCTGCTTTATGTTCTTGGCTAGCTTACCTTCGTACCTCATCTTTTCCCCCTATATTGTATTTTTGGTTATCTTCTGTTGTTCTTTAAACATTACCCAATCCTCTTGCTTCCCGCTCATCTTTGTTACGTTGTACTTCTTCGTTTGAATTCGTATACTGTTCCTGACGTTCCTTTTTAGCCATGGTCGCCCCTTTCTCCCCTTGGAATCTTTCTTCCTCCTAGGAATGAACTGATCCTGCACCTTCTGTTTTATTCCTAGGAATACCTGCCACTTTTGTTAGTGCATGTTTCCAGTCAACCTTGGCCAGCTCCTCCCTCATGGCCCCATAGGCCCCTTTATTTTACTGTAACACTGACCTCCGCTCTACCCTTCTATCTCTCTCCAATTGTAGATTAAACCCGACCATGTTATGGTCACTTCCTCCTAATGGCTCATAAACCTCGAGATACTTTATCAAATCCGGTTCATTACATAATAATCAATCCAGAATGTCCCTAGTAGGCTCCAATACATGATGTTCTAAGAATCCATCACAAAGGCACTCTACAAAGTCCCTTTCTTGGGGTCCACTACCAACCTGATTTTCTCAGTCTACATGCATGTTGAAATCTCCCATAACACCCACAGCATTACATTTGCTACATGTCAATTTTAACTCCTGATTCAACTTGCGCCATATGTCCAGGCTACTGTTTGGGGGCCAGTACATTAGTCCCATTAGGGTATTTTTACCCTACCTATTCCTTAGTTCTATCCATACTGACTCCACATCTCTTGTTTCAATGTCACCCCTTGCAAGGGATCGAATTTCATTCCTCACCAACAGAGCAACCCCACCCCATCTGCCCATCTGTCTGTCTTTTCGATATGAGGTATACCCTTGAATATTCAGTTCCCAGCCCTAGCCCTCTTGAAGCCAATCTCAGTAATCTCCACAACATCATAGTTGCCAGTTTCTAACTGAGCATCAAGCTCCTCCACTTTATTCCGTATACTTCGCGCATTCATATACAACACTTTGACCTACATATTCACTTCCCCCTCGCACCACTCGTAATTGGCCCTGACCTTTCTTTGTTGGCCCTTCTCGAGCTTTCCTTCCCATTAATTAGAACATATTTTGCAATGTTTCCTGTAGCCACTTCCCCTTCAACTTCATCGTTATACTCGCATTTTGGCAATCCCCCCCAACTACTATTTTGTTTAAACCCACACGTGCAGCCCTAGCAAACCTGCCTACCAGAATGTCGGTACCGCTCCAGTTAAGGTGTACCCGCCCCTTTTGTACAGGACACCCCTACCCTAGAAGAGATCCTAAATCCTTGCTCCATGCTCCAGCCTCTTAGCCACACATTCAGATCCGCTATCTCCCTTTTCCTGTCCTCACTACCACGAGGTACTTGAAGCAATCCAGAGATAACCACCCTCGAAGTCCGGCATTTCAGTCTTTTTCCCAACTCTCTGAACTCATGTTGGAGAACCTCCTTCCTCTTCTTTCCGATGTCGTTTGTGCCCACGTGCACAACTACTGCCGTCTGGTCACCTTCTCTCTCTCGAATGTTCTGAATTCGGCTCGTGACATCCTGAACCCTGGCACCGGGAAGCAACAAACCATCCTCGCATCTCGTCTGCCGACACAGAATCTCCTTTCCGCCTCTCGGACAATGGAATCACCCACCGCTAGGGTTCTGTTCGATGTCGTTCTCGTCGGTCGAGTCCCATCTCTAGGATTGGAGCCACCGACGTGTCCGACGCTCAGACTGGAAACATCATCTCCCCGGGCAATTCCCAAGAGGGCGTACCTGTTTTCGTTAGGCACAGCCACATGACCACTCCCAATCAGTACCCCGTTCCTACCGTTCTAGTTTAAAGTCTCCCCAGTAGCCTTTGCAAATCTCCCCGCCAGGATATTAGTCCCCCTCGGGTTCAAGTGCAACCCGTCCTTTTTGTGCAGGTTGCACCTTTCCAAAAAGAGGTCCCAATGATCCAGAAACTGGAATCCCTACCCTCTGCACCAGTCCCTCAGCCACGCATTTATCCTCCACCTCACTCCATTCCCACTCTGAATGTCGCGTGGCACGGGCAGTATTCCTGAGATTGTTACTTTTTTCGTCCTACCATTTTACTCTCCTCCTAACTCTCTAAATTCTCCTTTCACGACCTCTTTACTTTTCCTACCTATGTCCTTGGTACCTATATGTACCACAACCCATCGCCTCTCACTCCCATTTCAGGATATCTTGGACACGTTCTGCCACATCCCAGACCCTGGCACCAGGGAGGCAAACTACCATCCGGGTCTCCTGACTGCGTCCACAGAGTCGCCTATCTGACCACCTAACTATAGAGTCCCCTATTACTATTGTCCTCCTCTTCTTTAAACTAAAACGGTTGGGGGGAGGGACTCAAAAAGAGAAAGCTAGTAGACAGTGTGTGAGGCAGGAGACAGAGAAGGGAATCACTCACACCCATGTAGGGGGAAAGAAGAAAACATTATAAACAGAAAATAATATGTGGTGGGTTTCTTAAATGTGTGAGCAGAGGGACAGAGGGGTGTAAAATGAGGGAAGAAGCAATAGGCAGCAAGGTGAAAAGTAAAAGTGGCAGGCAGACAAATCCAGGGCCAAAATGAAAAAGAGCCGCTCTCCAATATAATTTTATAAAGGGTAAGAGCGTTGTAAAACAAGCCCGAAGGTTTTGTGTCTCAATGCAAGGAGCATTCGTAATAAAAAGGATGAATTGAATGTGCAGATAGCTATTAATGTTTATGATATAGTTGGAATCATGCAGGCATGGCTCCAGGGTGACCAAGGCTGGGAGCTGAACATCCAGGGATATTCAATATTCAGGAGGGATAAAGAGAATGGAAAAGGAGGTGGGGTAGCGTTGTTGGTTAGAGAGGAGATTAAGCAATGGAAAGAAAGGACATTAGTTTGGAGGATGTGGAATCGGTATGGGTAGAGCTGCGAAACACTAAGGGGCAGAAAGCGCTGGTGGGAGTTGTGTACAGGCCACCTAACAGTAGTAATGGAGTTGGAGATGGCATCAAACAGGACATTAGAAATACGTGCAACAAAGGTAAAACAGTTAGAATGGGTGACTACAATCTACATATAGATTGGGTGAATCAAATTGGCAGGGGTGCTGAGGAAGAGGATTTCTTGGAATGTATGCGGGATAGTTTTCTAAACCAACATGTAGAGGAACCAACGAGAGAGCAGGCTATTCTAGACTAGGTATTGAGTAGACACAGAGAAACATAGCAACATAGAAAATAGGTGCAGGAATAGGCGATTCGGCCCTTCGAGCCAGCACCGCCATTCGATATGATCATGGCTGATCATCCAACTCAGTAACCCATCCCTGCCTCCTCTCCGTACCCCCTGAACCCTTTAGCCACAAGGGCCACAACTAACTCCCTCTTAAATATAGCCAATGAACTTGGCCTCAACTACCTTCTGTGGCAGAGAATTTCCACAGATTCACCACAGTCTGTGTAAAACATGATTTTCTAAACTCGGTCCTAAAAGACTTCCCTCTTATCCTTAAACGTTGACCCCTAGTTCTGGACTTCCCCAACATCGGGAATAATCTATAAGATCCCCCCTCAATCATCTAAATTTTAGCGTGTACAAACCGAGTCTATCCAGTCTGTCTTCATATGAAAGTCCTGCCATCCCAGGAATCAGTCTGGTGAACCTTCTCTGTATGGCAAGAATGTATTTCCTCATATTAGGAGACCAAAACTGTACGCAATGCTGCAGGTGCAATCTCACCAAGACCCTGTACAAATGCAGTAGAACCTCCCTGCACTTGTACTCAAATCCTTTTGCTATGAATGCTAACATACAATTTGCTTTCTTCACTGCCTGCTGCACGTGCATTACTACTTTCAATGACTGGTGTACCATGACACCCAGGTCTCGTTGCATCTCCCCTTTTCCTAATTGGACACCATTCAGATAATACTTTCCTGTTTTTGCCACCAAAGTGGATAACCTCACATTTATCCACATTATACTGCATCTGCCATGCATTTGCCCACTCACCCAGCCTATCCAAGTCACCATGCAGCGTCCTAGCATCATCCCTCACAGCTAACACTGCCCCCCAGCTTAGTGTTATCCGCAAACTTGGAGATCTTTAATAACTGACTTTAGAATTTTCCCCACCACCGATGTTAGACTAACTGGTCTGTAATTCCCCGATTTCACTCGCCCTCCCTTTTTTAAAAAGTG